>CAJUYI010000042.1:208650-230188 GCA_910591695.1 Galerucella pusilla
CGCTTTTCTAGGCATTTGTTCCACCAAATAGAGTTGCGATTATCTCTATCTCTATCTAACCTAACAAAGATGTTACTTACCATCTCTTGACATTTACTGTTCAGCTGCTTCGTCATTTTATTAACTACACACTGTAGATTTGCCTAAATAATTAGTTATGAAAATAACTGTTTTTTTAACCTTGAAGAAGCAATGAATTTAAAAGCACCTAAAAAACTTAGACGATGATCGAATGTTAATAAACGTCAAAACAAACTGGGTAATTTTACCAGTCTGTCCGACAACGTCTTGAAGTTTTGCCAACCCGTTAGCTTTAAATTGCCCTGGCTGTTGAGGATAATTTGTATTTACGGTTGGTGAATTAATATTTGAAGGGTCCGGTGCAAAAACTGATCAACTCCACTTTTTGAGTAAAAATCGTTTATTTGTGCATCATATAGAACAGCTTATTCCGCATCGCTTAGTGCAAGAATCAGCCAAATTCATCATACCTATATAACGAAAGATATATAGATATTGAAGTTGACTGGAGAGCATTTGGGTGCAAAACTCAGTCAACTCGTGGAGATGGCTGTTTCTTGCTCCTAGTAATTGTGGCTGCACCGGGGCACTTGTTTGTACTCGTCTGGTAGTGGAATGAAAAAAATAACATTTATGTGGTACTACGAGCAAGTGCGTGACGCTAATAATAACGAACAGCAAGAGCCGCAAGAAGAAGCCAGTGACAGTGACAGAGATAAAGTTGAAACTGAAAATTATAAATAGTATATTTATGTTAATGTGGTATTACAGTATTTTTATTTTTTGTGTCAATGCATTGAAGATTCTCTGGTGCTCAGGAGAGATAGTTTTCGTTGTTTTGATAATAAATAAATATAATGGAAAACATTTTCTGGTTTAGTTTTTATTTTTGAAAAGTTCGGTGCAAGAAACGGTCTACTCCAAGAGTTTCAAACTTCTTTTATCGGTTTGTAAAAAATACATTTCAATTTTTTTTATTTTGAACTATTCCTTAATACCTGTTCTAAATTACCAATAAATATACAGTGCTATTCAAAAGTCCCCTCCCCCCTCGTATCTTTTGAACGGCTACAGTTATATTAATAAAATTTGGAGGGTGAAAATAAAGTGTTGTAAACTTCTCTACGAATGGTAACAGGTGACGTAATAGTAATAGATGACGTCACAGTGCCACTCTGGCCAATAATTTTAAACAGGACCTTATGGCAAGTGATATCTCATTCCAAAGGCATTGACATTGGCTACATAGCCATATTAATTTTGTTTGGGTTTAAACTAATTTTGACGGATAAATTAAATAAATACCAAAATTATTATTTCACATTTAAATATTGAAGATTTTTCAGTCCGCCTCTGGTTAGTTGTCAAAAAATTGACGTTTTTAATTTAATAGTATTTGTTGCTTTGCAAAGTTTTTCTAAATAGCTTAAATATTTAATTTTATTATTGTTTAACGAAACGTTTAAGAGTTTACATAGGCAAAATGGTCCGTACTCAAGCCGACAAAGTAGCAGCTATCTTAATAATTGGTGAATCTAGAAAGAATCTCCATGAAGCGGAACGTTTATTTAATGAGAGATACCCAGATCGCCCTATATCGAGAACTTATTTGAGGGAGCTTCTTCACAAGTTTGCAGCAACAGGTAGTGTTCAAGATGCCGTGTGAAAAATTGATATAGTTGCTGAAATGGTAGTAAACCCTACTTTCTCTTCAACTAAAGTTGCGTCTATGTGTGAAGTAAGTGGAAGTACAGTACAGAGAGTGTTGGCTAAAAATTAATTTCATCCATACAAGTTAAAAATAGTGCACCACCTTTCGGATGACGACCCCGACAGACGACTCGAATTCTGTGAATGTATGACAAATAAAATTAGTCAAAACCCACATTACACAAAAACAATTTGTTTTAGTGACGAAAGTACTTTTTGTCTCAATGGAAATGTGAATACACAAAATGTAAGGTATTGGAGTGACACAAATCCTCACACCTTTCGTGAACAACATACCCAATTTCCAGAAAAAGTCAATGTCTGGGCAGGTATTTTGGGAAACCACATAGCTGGGCCTCTCTTCCTAAATTCAAATTTAATCGGTGAAGTGTATCTGGAGATGTTACAAAATGCAATTGAGCCGTTAATTCTTGAAATTCTGGAAGATAATCCAGATGAATTCGGCCATCTGGAAATAACATTTCAACAAAAGGTGGTGCTCCTGCACATTATTATGGTGCAGTAAGAGGTTACCTGGATGAAGAATATCGAGGTAGATGGATCGGCCGGCGAGGTCCTATAGAATGGCCACCTCGGTCACCAGATCTGACACTATTAGATTTTTTTCTATGGGGCGGGTACTTGAAATCCAAGGTTTATACTACAGCACCAGATACCATTGGCGTTTTGAAAGAAATAATTATTGAAGAATGCAATGCAATTTCAGCTGACACATTCGAACGAGTACGACAAGAGTTTACTAATAGGATGTATTACTGTCAGGAAGTAGACGGAGCACGTTTAGAATACTTGCTATAAGAATCCATTGTTGATATTTAATTAATTAAATTTGAAAAATAATTTCAATAATTTTGGTATTTATTTAATTTATCCGTCAAAATTAGTTTAAGCCCAAACAAAATTAATATGGCTATGTAGCCAATGTCAATGCCTTTCAAACGAGATGCCATAAGGTCATATTTAAAATTATTGGCCAGAGTGGCACTGTGGGAGGGGAGGGGACTTTTGAATAGCACTGTATATACAAAATACCAGCAATTTAAAAGTGTATGACGTTTTTTTCCCACAAATTTAGAAAAATGGAGTCGACCGGTTTTTGCACCGTACCCTTCATTTATTCTGATAAACAGGAAAAGTAACTTATATGATTTTTTATGTATTTGTTTCCAGGTTCCACTGGTACCGTTAATACCTTGTCTTAGTATAGTCTTTAATTTATATTTGATGATGCAGTTGAGCTTGTTCACCTGGATGGGATTTCTAGGATGGATTGCGATAGGTAACGTATAGTTTGTTCAACCATCCTTTGCCGTTACGTATTAATGGGTGACGTATTCTGCTGTTTTACGTAAGTCTTATATTACTTGAATGTTATTTTACACTTTTAACCTCAAAATTATAATCAATAACATATACATATAAGAATAGACCTATCCAAGATGCTGTCAAATGATTTTCAAAATGGCCGCTGGTAGACACACAAATCTTTTGTTATGATATTATTGTATGTGAAATCTGTTTAGTTCGGTCAATTTACTCGTCTTCTGTGGTCTTCTTTAATCTAAAGGTTCAGTTCTTTATTGTATTGTGATTAATTATAAATAATTCAGTGTGAAACTAGAAAATATGCCTACTACTTGAAAATATTTGTATGCTGACAAACTCTTATAAGCATTGGTGTAAAAGCTGTGTGTCAGGACCAAATACGACACTATGTGGAAATAAGTCACTGGTGGAAAGTCGACTTTTTGAGTTTCTTCAATAGGAGCAGGGTTATTCATGAGTGTGTAAGGATCAATACCCTGAATAACTCTTATCTTTTCCTTGTATCTTATGGTAATTTCTTTACAGTCACTCTCTAACGTCAATAGATAATCACTTTTATTGGAACAAGCCATTATTTAAACTTTAAACACGTATAATAGGAAAAAAACTATTAACACAACTATGCACCTATGCAAAACGCAGGTAAATGATCTTTTGTGTGTCTACCAACGGCCATTTTGTATGTCAGATGGTCACGTGTTCTGGATAGCCTTATTGTTTGAACTGTCAAAAGTAACAAATACAATTTATGACGACCTTAGATAAGAAATACGTTAATGACGTCATAATTCCGTCTCATCCATTTCATGAATGAGAGAGCAAGCTAGACAATGTATGACGTAACGGCAAAGGATGGCTGAACAAACTACCTAATATTTTCCATTGTGCAACAAAATTATCCTATACATTGCATTCCACATTCAATTTTTCAGGAAGTTGAAGGGAAACAAATGTGGAATACAAAAAGTTTAAAATTATTGATGAACTAAAAGAAAATTTTGTTTTTAGGTTGCGTTATGTATTTCTTCTATGGGATTAAAAACAGCGTATTAAATAAAGAAGAAAAAGTTATAGAAGAAGTCAAAATTTGAGTACTACTGGGTTGATTTTTATACTTTTCTTTGTGGATTTAAACATGATATATGCTTGATGCTAGTCAAAAATTATTTATAAAGTTAATACGATTGAATTGTTTTATCAACTTGTGTGGCTTTAGACTGCGATAAAATCCGTCCGTGGTGGTTGGGCCAAATTTGGAAAAAACCTTTAATGATGGTTTCCGCATGATTTCATTCCATTAATATATTAATTTTAATTCAATAAAGAGCTATACATTTTTCTGTGTACTTTCATTAATTGTTTATATTTATTAAAAACGTTTTTTAAATTATACTTTTAATTATAATTCTAATTAAGACGAACCCAAACTGGATGATATTTTGAACAGTTGCCATTAAATAGCGTCCTCTGTGAGAGTGAAAACTAATTTTTTGGTGTATCAACTTTTAAGTTCGCACCATATGGGAAACTTTTTTATTATCAATTTTTGGAAAAAAACTTGTTCTTCATAAAAAGTTCTGCATGTTCTAAAATATAGAATACCTACAATTATCAGATATCAATTTTTTTAGTATTATACGAGGTTTATCAAAAAATATGAACTTTACTCAAGAGTAAAGTAGCTTTTAATTTGACAATATCGAAAAATGTTATAATTAGAAGTTAATCAGAATTGAAAACTACGTTCAAACATTACGATTTTATCTATTTATATGAAAAATGTGTATTATTTTTAGAAAGGTATTTCTAGATACAATAACAATGCAAATTTTACTGTAGCTACGTGTAATATAGGATACTCTGCCAAACAAATAAATGTTTGATAGCTACAAATGTTTGACAGTAACTGTCAGAACACGTTAGAATTTCACGCAAATATGGTAGCGTTATTAAGAAAATAGAAACAATATTAAACAAGCACAAAACCTATTTTTTCAATGTGAATGGATGCAATTGCACATTTGAACGTAGTTTTCAGTTCTGATCAACTTTTCTTAATACTATTTTTCAATATTGTCAAATTTAAAGGTACTTCATTACTATTGAGTATAATAAAATTCATATTCTTCAACAAACCTCGTATATTACGGGAAAAAATTGATATCTGATGATTTTATTTTAGGTTTTAGAGCATGCAGAACATTTTATGAAGAATAAGTGTTTTTCTTAAAATTGATAATAAAAAAGTTTCCTATATGGTGCGAACTTAAAAGTGGACACAGTGTATAATAAAACAAAATTTCGCTACAATTTTGCCAGTAGCTTGGACATAATCGTGAAAAAACATTTTTCTTATCATACACCAGCGCAGTATTACCTGTATTTGACTTTCATTAATTTTATTTGCTTACCATTGTTGAGTGAGTAGTGAGTACGTCCCTGTTTATGTCTCGGACTATATCGTGAAAATTTTATCAGTGTGACTTTATTTATCTGATTAATATATTTCAGGGTTACTCTACTTACGTATACCGGCACGTTATCACAACCTTCCTTTGTGGCGATAAAGGATGTGCTCCAAACAAATTTCCATTATTTGTAAATATTTAAAAAATTCTATACCAATTTCAGATCAATAGCTTGGCCTTTTACCAATAGATGGGAATAGCAGTCGTGTTCTATCATATATTTCTAGTTGGAAACCTACATCGATATTTATCTAGTGACTTTTCATGTACATCCGGTTTGAGCCGTATAAAAAATACATATTTCTGATAAGGTATTGATATTACTTTGGCTGATATCAATGATTAATTGCATAAAAGCATCTGACTGGCTGACTTACAATCATTAAAAGACAAAAAAAATATCATTTAAAGGACAGAAATAATTTTTTTACAAAAGCGTATTGAAATAAAGTTACTTATTACCACCAGTGGGCAAACTACTCGTAAAAATATGCATTTATCTCAAGCTCTCTCAATATAGATACTCTCAAAGATTTATTTTGAGATCTAACTACTAAACGAAAAAACCTGA
The DNA here is from genome assembly GCA_910591695.1 of Galerucella pusilla. Classification (NCBI taxonomy): domain Eukaryota; kingdom Metazoa; phylum Arthropoda; class Insecta; order Coleoptera; family Chrysomelidae; genus Galerucella; species Galerucella pusilla. The sequence continues at coordinate 214,768 of CAJUYI010000042.1, forward strand.
GTTATTTTTTAATCAGTATAACAGTTTTGTCATCAATTATTCATCATTCTTTATTGGTAAGACAATTTACCAAAAAACAAATATTGGAGTATTTAATTCCGGCTAAAGCCAAGATTTTACCGTACTATATCGATGGTCAATGTCGTGGGTTTGCTTAAAATAGCTGATGTAATATTATAGCAAGGTGGTAACATTCGTTACGTCAAGATCGGCAACGTGCTTAAAAATGCAAGCAGAATAGGTTAGGTATGAGATTGGTGAACACTAAATTTAAATGAATAATCTAAAAAGTACCTACTAGAACTAGTTTTTTATTTTTGCGTTTTACATTCTTCGGTATACAATTGAAGATTTAATTGATAACTTTAGTAAGTGTACAGTGTAGTGAAGCGTATTCAATTGAATTTAATTGGGATTGTGGTAGTGATATTTTGCAAACAATTAAACTGGCAGACAAATATTTATTATTGTATCGACTATACTCACTGCCAATTCTTCGTTGTGTTCTTTTATTAAAATTATTTGTTGTTTAGTGAAAATGGAAGAAATAATCAAATATTTAGGTAAGTTTTAAATTAACTAATATCAAATTAATATAAATACTTGGAGATAATTTAATTATGGAGAATAAACAATGAATAATTGTCTACAATATGGTCATTTGTTTATGATTGCATCAGCTAAATTTTGTCGAGTCAACTATTTATATATAAAAAATTCTATTCAGCACTACCGAACACTGATAGATCCGTTGTAGGTATATATTTATTAAATTGGATTCTAATCTAAATCTACAAACCGAGTGAGTAATGTATTCTAGTATTCTATCTGTGTACCTACCTAGATATAGGTACAATAGTTTGTTTCAAAAACTACATAGAATATTTTGGAATGCAATAATACTTTAACAACCAGAGATGTTTATTGCATTTCTATACTCTATCTACTTTTTGAATCTAACTATACCTATATAGGTACTTATAATTTTATATAATTTAAATCTTGTCTTTTAAAAATGTTTAAATTACTTTACCCTAAGTCTTACGGGAAACTAAAACTTCCACAGTCGAAAAAAGTTATATAAAATGAAACATAAATTTATCTAGGAATATGCAATCTTAAAAAAATCCGCTTTACAGTTCGCAATTCTTGCAACATGCAATATTCTTGATCGAAAGCATGGGCAGCAGAGGACAATTTGGCAAGTCTCTTGCCGTTTTAAGTTCTTGGGACACTATAGAATTCTACTATAGACTCTATTCACACGTGTTTTGTCGACGATTTCTTCATAAAAACTTCAATATATTTCATAGTATACAGGGTGCGGCAGATAAACGGTCAATTAGAAATATCTCGAGAACTAAAGGTATCTGAATTATGAAAATTGGCATCAAGGGGTTTTGAATGATGAGCTATTCAATGAAAATATTGCCGTAACCATTCTACTTCCGGTTATACCGGAAGTTGCATATAACTTCGTAATTTTCAATGGAAGACCCTGTATATTTTTCAATTTTAGGAATATTTACGGTGAAGTTTCCTTTTATATTATACAGGGTGCTGTCAAAATTGGTAAAAACGGAATCCACAATCTTCGCGTAATTCCTTTTTTTCAAATGGGACACCCTGTATGTGATTATTTATTTTAGTAGAATACGTTGCCCCCTATCGATATGTATTACTATTCCCTATACCTATCTTCTGCAGTTTTCAAATAAATCAGCTTTATATACATTTTTGTCACAAAAAATTAATTTATCAAGTCGCCTATGGAATATTCTGACAAATGTCAGTTATTGTTAATGTTTAATAGTCACCTTGTTGTATGCCGTTGTGTGACAGGTATAATAATGGTTTGCCTTTAGTTTTCTTAACAAAATAATAATGGCACATTTAGGATATACAAATTATGATTTTTTAAATTTAATTATGATTCACGGTGAGTATAACAGAATAGTATCCAGAACTTGCCGTGTGTTTGCTGAGAGATATCCTGAAAAGTCTCGACCAAATCATAAAACTGTAAAACGTTTGCTACACAACTGTTCCCAATTTGGTCAGTTTAAAAGTAAAAGAAATAAGCCCAAGACCCATGTCGATAATGAGGGTTTACAAATAAACATCCTGGGATATTTTGCAGCTCATCCAAATTCATCCTTAAGGGAATGTGAGAAACTGTTAGAGGTGTCGGCAAGAACAATTCACAGAATTTTAAAAAACATCATTGGACCACTTATTCGTATACACTAGCTCAGCATTTACATCCTGGAGATTATGTAAGACGTGTAGAATTTTGTGAATGGATTTTAATGAAATGCCAAGAATATGAAGATTTTACAAAAAAAATTATTTGGTGTGATGAATCGAAGTTTACTAAAAATGGTTTTTTTAACCGCCATAACAGTCACTTCTGGAGTGACGAAAATCCTCAAGTCACATGGGATAGTATATTTCAAGTGTCCTTTTCGTTTAATGTTTTTTGTGCTGTAAAAAATAATAAGATATTCGCTCTCCTGATTTATGACGAAAATTTAAACGGAGAGCGTTACTGCACGCTTTACCTAATAATGCGGCTAACGAAGCTTGGTTTCAACAAGATGGTGCACCGGCTCACAATCGCACATTGCTTGATGAAATATTTAATGATAGATGGATAGCTAATAAAGGTCCGTTTCTCTGGCCACCAAGATCCCCACAATTGTCACCATTAGATTAGTATATTTGGGGATATGTTAAAAATCAGGTATTCTCTGAACCTGTCACTACTAAGGAAAATATAATAAGCAAAGTCCTGCACGTTTTCAACGAAATAGATGGAGAATCACTATCAAGAGCTACTAATGCGAATCTGTTTAAAAGAGTCCATAAATGTTTGGAAGTTGATGGGCAACACTTTGAATATTTGTTGCATTAACAAGCTAGTGCCTTATTATCTTTGATAGTATCTGTATAATTGTTCAATGTTCAACCGAGTGTTTAACTCAATAAATTAATACCACATAGCCTATAAGAAAATTAATTTTTTGTGATAAAAATGTATAAAGCTGATTTATTTAAAAACTGCAGGAGATAGGTATAGGGAATAGTAATATATCGATAAGGGGCAAAGTATTCTTATAAAATGTATAATAACATACAGAGTGTCCCATTTGAAAAAAAGGAATTACGCAAAGATTGTGGATTCCGTTTTGAGCACCCTGTATAATAAAAAAGGTAACTTCACAGTGTAAAGGATAAAGCGGTATGTGGTAAATAGTTCCTGAGAAATTTAAACTTTTATTCAAATTACATTAGAGGATATTGAATTTTATGTAAATAGTAACAAAGTGTCATTTTCATATAAAAAACATTACAACTCAAAAACGGTTCAAAATAGGTATAGGGAAGTATTAACAAAAAATTTTCAGAATAACGTAAATATTTCTAGCATTGAAAAATATACAGGGTCTTTCATTAAAAATTACGAAGTTATGTGCAACTTCCGGTATAGCCGGAAGTAGAATGGTGACGGCAATATTTTCACTAAATAGCTCATTATCCAGAACCCATTCATGCCATTTTTCATAATTGAGATACCTTTAGTTCTCGAGATATTTCTAATTGACCGTTTATCTGCCGCACCCTGTATAGTTTGTCTCAAAGTATATCGTCTTCACTTTTTTTGTTGGTATTATCCACATTGAAAATTGCATATTGAAGTAATTGTGATAGTAGTTTACCTAACTAGTGCGGAAAGTGATACTTTTCCGCACGCTATTGCAGATGGCCGAACGACGCTTTAGCGGAGTTCGGCCAGCAATCGCGTGCGGAAAAGTCACTTTACGCACGTGTTAGGTACACTATTTTTTCTACTAGCATGCGGAAATAAGCTCAAAAGTTAACATAAAGAAACATTTCCTATTAAATACATATCAACAAACTAATTATTATTATTTGACATTCATTCAATGAGGCTTATACCAAGGCCATTTAAAAATGATTAAAAAATAAGTTTTTTTTTATTGAAAATTATAGCAGAATTATAATAAATTTATCAATTTTTCAGTCATTTGGTAAACTACAATCATACAAATATGTATTTTAAATATTCAAATGTCAGTATACTCCCCAAAAACTTGACAAATTTACTTTTCCGCACTAGTGCGGAAAAGTGACTCTTTCCGCACGCTTTTTAGTGCGGAAAAGATTCACTTTCCGCACGTTAGTAGAAAAAATGTAAAACGATTTGTCAATAGTTGCAAGCAAGACTTTACAAGGTCAAAGTAGGTATTGCTGCAATACATTGCAAGAAGAATTGCAAACTGGAAAGCGGCCTTTTTAAAGACAATCATCAATAATTTAATGAAGATAATAAAAAGTCCATTTTCAAATAATACTATTACTAATAGATACTCAGCATTCTCTTCATAGCTTCAGATAACTTTGCCAAACTAAAAGAGTTTATAAATTCAGCTGTAAAAGTATTGTTAAAAAACAAATTAATTAATTACTCTTCGTATGGATAATGAATTAATTAAATCATTTCTTCGTTTTTAACAGTAGGTATTTTACTATTCGATTTAGAATAATAAAAAAAACGATTAAAAAGCTGAACAGAACTAACTACTCCTGTTTTGTAAATACTGGTTTTAATTGGTTTTTGAACTAAATCGTTGACTGAAAAATTGTCAACGACTAAATTCATTCTCACAAGTAATAAACCATTGTAGGTGAAATTCTAAATAAAATCCGAATACTATAATATAGAAGTTGATGGACAAAACTGTACAGCAGGTAGTAGAATTTGTCTCTACAAATAAGTGTTAAACATGTATTAGTGCAGTGTCCGGTTTTTGAAATAAATCGTAAAATGTGTAATTTTCCGTGCTCCATAGACTGGTTATTAAATGATCACTGTAACGTGGATAATCTTATGAAATTTCTGAAGGACATTAACATTTATAAGAAAATATAAATAATATGTTATGTAGATGATTATTGAACAAACCATACTGTACCACCACTAATAACCCAAGGCGGTTGATGCAGTTTATTTCTAAATAAAAAAAAAATTGTCTCAATAGTAGTAACTCCTGGAGATTTCAAATAAGATACATTATTGTAGCATTATTTTTATTTTATATGTTCTATGTACAGGGTTATTTATTTTGAATACACCGTTTTATTTTTGTTATATTTATGTCACATATTAGATGTAGACTCGAAAATTTCATTAAAATTTATTTTCCATCCTGTGTATCTATAATAAAAATAAATGTATCGTAAAATTAAATGCATACCAAATATTTTCAAATAATTACTTCAAAGATAAAAAAATTAGCTACAGAACAGATTAAACTTTATTACGTTCATAAAAAATTTATTCAACTAGTTAGACAGTTGAAATATATCAATTTTAATTCTAAAAAAATGAGTAATACTGAAAGTAACTCAGAAAATCTCAAAAAACCGTCTGTTTACATAATAGAATCTTCTACTCAAGCTGTTCAACCTGTTGAACATAGTTCTGTAGTTATAAACAACGTTGAATCTACGAACAATAACAATGATCTTTCTTCTTCAACAGGTAACCTAATTATATTATTTTCTATAACATTCATCCGATCGTAAAGTATGGAACTTTAATGAAATGTGATTTTTACTTAAAAACAGTTGCAAGGTATAAAATTAAACATTTATTTTTAGGTGCCCCAAATAGTATGCGACTAAAATGTCCGACGTGGAGTCAAACTCAAAAAGTTTTAACAAGAAAGAAAGTATTAAAGTACGATCAAGATTCGAAACTAGCTAAAGTTTTGACAACTTTCGATTTGACAGCTCTGGGTGTAGGCAGTACGCTTGGAGTAGGTGTTTACGTTTTGGCAGGAGATGTCGCTAAGAACACTGCTGGACCTGCTGTGATAATTTCATTTTTTATAGCCGCTGTGGCCTCAGTATTAGCAGGTAATGACATTTGTAATAATAAAATTGGGATAAAAGCTCTGCTATTTCAGTGTAATCTGTTCTAAAAATGATTTTAAGGTTTTATATTCTATCTTAAACCTCCTTACACTTCTCACAATGCAGAGACATCTTTTATCAGAGTACAGAAGCCGAAAGGTGACAAGAGTAACTGCCAAGTTGAAAGAGCAGCAATTCAAAAATATTGTTTTGAGCATGTTTTGAACTAACGATTTGCGAGTAACCGCCATGTTGAAAGAGCGGCATTTGAAAAATATTGTTTTGAACTAACGATTTGAAAATGCTCTTTTAACTTAATTTCCAGGTCTGTGTTACGCCGAATTCGGAGCTCGAGTACCAAAAGCGGGATCTGCTTATGTATATAGTTACGTCTGTATTGGTGAATTTTTCGCTTTCATTATAGGCTGGAACCTCATTTTAGAATATCTTATAGGTATGTTTTATATCTTGAAACATTCTGCTTTTTATTAACTTGAAAACTTTTTTTTAGGTTCAGCAGCAAGTACCAAAGCAATATTTTTATATATTGATGAATTAGCGAACAGAACGATGGCAAGTTTTTTTACTGAAAATATGCCTTTAGGTGGAAATCAAGTTTCGCATTATGCAGATCTTTTTTCATTGGCACTAGCTATCGCATTTTCAAGTAAGTAACTAACACAAGGATCGCTTGCCGTTCACCTGACACAGATCGATGCCTCATCAGAACTAAACAGAACCAAATAGAACCAAATTTATTGTACTTATTGCCTTATTTTCAGTTGCACTGGCCTGCGGCGCCAAAGAATCATCTGTGATAAACAACATCTTCACATTTGTGAACGTACTAGTTGTGATAGTCGTAATAATATCAGGATTGTGGAAAGGCAAGTTTATCTTTAATTACTTTTATAATTTACTTGGTCCACCTTATAAACTAATTATTATTTTTGATTACAGTGGATATTGGAAATTGGCATCGGACAAAGGAAGAAGCTATGGGTAAAGGAAATGGTGGATTTAGTCCCTACGGATTAAAAGGAATTGTGAAAGGTGCTGCTAGATGTTTTTATGGATTTATCGGTTTTGATTGTATTGCAACTGCAGGTATTAACAAATAGTGTGATATTAATTGTATTTACATGTTAAATAAATTGTTACTTTTCAGGTGAAGAAACTAAAACCCCCCAAAAATCTATTCCTATTGGTGTAGTTGGGTCTCTGATGATAGTATTTTTCGCTTATTTTGGTATGTCCACTGTGATGACGATGCTGTTACCATATTATGAACAGGTAAGAAAATTAGTTCCTATTTAAAATTTTCTTTATTGAAAATAATGATTTTTTGTTTTATTTCAGGATGAAAATGCTCCACTTGCCTACATCTATTCAAGATTAAATTGGACTGTTTTCAAATATGTCGTGAGCATTGGTGCAATTTGTGCACTTTTCTCAAGGTAAATAAACAAATCCACAGGTATTTGACAGCAAGCAATGTCAGCTGTCCACTAGTATTTCTGTTTTACCAACTTAGAAATACAAAAATAACCAAAATCCTTACGTTATTGTTTTTTACAGTTTATTGGGTGCTATGTTCCCGCTACCGAGAATAATCTACGCCATGGCTAAAGATGGGCTGATTTTTAAACCTCTGGGAAGGGTGCACTCCCACTTTCATACACCCCTAATGGGTACTCTAATCGCCGGTGCATTGACAGGCACTTTGGCGTGTATATTTGACTTGAATAAATTAACAGAAATGATGTCGATTGGAACTTTACTGGCTTATTCTATGGTAGCAGCGTGTGTTTTAATTCTAAGGTGAGAAAGGGAACATATTACAAGGTAACGAAAAATATAATAAATTATTATTTTAGGCATTCTAAAGATTCCGAAGCGGAGGAAACTGTAGGAGAAGCAGAAGTTACTTTTCAGGCTTGTTTATCGCAAATATTTAATAGGAAAACTACGACGCCAACTCGATTATCGTCTAGTGTAGTTTCTTGGGAAATTATAATTTTTTGTAAGTTTGTGCCACCCTGTATGAAAAATAAAATTGATTTCTCCTATATTTTTTTCAGTTATGTTTTGTTTTATCCTCGCTGGTGTGATGACAACTTTCGAAGATGCTCTTTATGCGGGCAGAACGTGGATTTTAATTACAGTTTCCATTCTATCTGTCATTTTGGCACTTTTACTGGTACTCGTGTCTTTCCAACCCACCGCTAATCTCAGTACTGGATTTTCGGTAAGTTTTCTGTTAAATTAATGCGAACATTTTTAAAAATACATCAACCCAGTCCAATGTACAATGTTCTGTATCTGTAGAGTAGAGAGGGTGAGTGTAGGCTCACAGCACTTAGGCCACATGTGACCCATTGTACATCCTCCCGAGGAGTTGTCCTCCTAGGTCATCGTCCATCCGGTCCTTCTCAGGAAGATGGACAGGTCACTAGGAGACATCTCCTTATATCGGCAGGTGTAGGCCAAGACTCACCGAACACACACTCTCTTATTGACGATAACTCCGGACACGCGCATAAGACATGTCTGACAGTTTCATCTTCCTGTTCACACATCCTGCATAGAGGTGTGTCCACTAGCCCCATAGTATGGAGGTGTTTACTTAGTTGACTGTGACCAGTCAGAAATCCTACTGTTAAACGTAGGTTTTTCCTGGTCATCGTCAAATATTTCTTCCGCGCCAGCTTCCCAGGGTCGCTCAGAATGATCCTAGCAAGACTGCATCATTTGATTCCATCCCATCTCTTAAGGAATTGAGCAGGGGTGTAACGTTTGGCTAGTTCCGCAATTGTCGAAGTCGTTAGGCCGTAGGTGTCACGGGTCCTAAAATGTTTTGTCCAGCCGCTTCCCTGGCTAAACAATCGGCAATACGATTACCTTTACTCCTGTCGTGCCCTTTAAACCCACCTCAGGATAATTGTTATCTGCCGAGGCGTAAGCTAAATCTTGGTGGCACTCTAGTACTAGCCCCGATAGTACACGTTGTCTATTCAAGGCTAATAGGGCTTGTCTATACTATCAGTGCAGATTGTACAATGTTATATTTGTTTTAAGCCCACTAATTAATGGCTATTTTTTTTAATTTCAAGGTTCCCTTGATACCGTGGATACCTGGTATTAGTATATTTACGAATATTTACCTTATGACAAACATCCAAAAAGACACCTGGATCAAATATGGATACTGGATGGCACTAGGTACGTAAAAAGTTCATTGATTAATAAGCAACATTTAATGTTTGTTCTATTTTTTCCAGGTATACTAATCTATTTTATATACGGTTTATGGCACAGTACGGAGAGAGACAGAGACGGAGAACAATCGAGGGCTATAAATCGTCGAGATAGCAGCTCAACATAAATTTCGAATAAAATAAGAACACTCAGTATTTTTATGTATTATTTATTTATATTTTTTTTATAGAATACTTATGCATTGTTTTAAATGATTGAGTTAAATAAATTTGTTTTTTCAATATCGTATAATTAATTCGAACATAATCCTCCCTGCGGCTGTCAAAACACAGACAAATCAAAAGTCTGCCAGCCCCAGAGAAATGAAAATATTTGTAGTTCTCTATGCTGCCAACTACAATTCACCAAATGTATTGCCCTCTGTAGTTGTGACGATATATTAATAAATATAGTTTCGCAGAAATCTATCAATTTTAATGGCGGTCAAAATGGTACACGGTTTCAAAGAAACTGCTCGTAAATTTCAATTATTTATTGTTTGTTGTAATTAAAACAACTCATGTCTCTGTGCTTGATGACACTGGTTTGGTTTCTTTTAAAATTACCAACGTAAATGTCGTTTTCTTTGGCTGGCATGTAAGCGAAATAACAATCTCTGAATGTCCAAAACGGAAACCAATAATCGAACAATATCGGAAAGTATTCGCGAGCACTGTTAATTCTTTCGTATTTCACTTGACGGCGGTAGCCGAGTTCTAGGTTAGTGGTCTAAAAACAAAAGAAAAATTGCTGAAATATATTTATTCATGTCGTGATCCATAAAAGAGTAGATATGCTAGGGGAGTTCCGTGATCACTATGTGAGAAACAATGTGTTAAAGAGAGTGTGTGTTGGGTGCAAGAGTTCAAAGTTTATTAAGAATATTGGTAATTTAAATAAAGACATTGCTTTTCATTAAGGCTATGAATCAACTAGAGAACCTTAGTTTATCTGATGGGAAAAATAAAGGAGCAGTAGTCGTATAAACTGAGTGCCTGAAGCCTCCTAGCCAGGACAAATCATTGATAGCCTGCAGACAATAGAGGAGTTCAGTCTAAGGTCAGTGTGGTCAACAAAAAGTAATTTTTTCTGACAAGAATGACAGTTAAGGTCTACCGTTCAAGACATAAGATTGTTGAATGTTTTTTTATCATTGCAAACATCAGATGTTTGCAATGATAAAAAAACTACAGGGGAAGACTACAGGGGAAAAAAGATGAGGGTCCAAAAAATTGAATTTTGAGATAAACACGTCAAATTATAGTCGAAGACCGTTACCTTCTGCATATCATACTATAAAGAGTAAAACAGATGAGAGTACCGAGGAAAATGCGTTTCAATATATGCCATGCAGGGGAAAAAGGATGATAGTCCATTCGATTTATGCAAAACGGATGAGAGTCGAAATTGTTCTCACTCTAACTTGTTCGGATCATTGACGTCGAACATTACAGGCGTCAGAAGAAACTAATAGTTTAACTATAGCTATATGGAATGTGATCGTAATATGGGCTTAATTAATTCCAAAGCCTTTGTCGAGATTCCCTGTGGTTGGAATGATCACATTAGGAACGCCCGCGTTAAACCAAGCTCTTTCAAAGTAATTAGTTGCGAAGACCAAATGATTTTCCGAAGCTGGACTGATCATTTGAAAAGCGTTTATATACCGAAATGTCCGTTCGAAAGCCGCCCAATCCGGGAATTAGTTATAAAAAAAGAAGAACCCAGAATGATCGAACATCGCGACTCTTACAATGGAGGCTTCACATCAAGCATTGTAGTGCCGACAAAGAAAACTCAAGGAACTATCAAGAAAGGGAAAGCAGTTAAAAACAAAACGAAAAAAACTGGTAATGTGCATGTGGTACCAGATCTACCTTCTGGGCAATTTGAACTTCCAAGTTCCAAATATGAAGAAAGGATTCCCATAAATCCTAAGAAGTACCAGAGCATATAGGAATTGAAACGCTTCTGTAGTGTGGAAGCTCAACTTTATTTTGAAAATTTACCATGTAACTGAGTGAAAATAAATATTTTTTATGGACTCTCATCTTTTTTTCCCTGACTTTATGTACTTGGCCATCTTGAAAAAAAATCTCGACGCTCATGTTGAAAAAATAAAAGTAACAAGTTCTTTCACCAAAAGAAGATACACGAGCCAATTTTTAAAAAATTTCTTGTTTTAAAAAAATTAAACGTTGGGGAAATACAGAGTTTTGAATTTTGAAATTCGTTCCACACAAAACTTCGGATTTGTGACCCTCATCCTTTTTCCCCTGTGGTCTTCATCTATATTGCTTTATTAAAATAATGAATACACCCCCGAAGCGTATATCTTGAAGTTCAAAATGACTTTTTAGCTGAATACTCAACATATCGGTGGCCAATAATTCTATGAACTCTGGGCATGTCACCATTTTATTTCTGTTATCTGTCACTGTCACTAGTTATGTCATATGTCAGTGGAAAAAGTAATTAGAAGAATATAGATACAACTAACTAGAAATGCTACAAAAATCTAATCGAAAATGGACATACACAATGAAACGAATATCAACAATAATAAATATAACTGACATTTGACATAACCAGTGACAGAATAACAGAAATGAAATGGTGACTTGCCAAGAGTTCATAGAATTATTGGCCACCGATATGTTGAGTATTCAGCTAAAGTCATTTTAAATTTCAAGATATACGCTTAGGGGGTATATTCATTATTTTAATAAAGCAATATAGATATTCGCAATGATAAAAACATGCAAACATCTTATGTTTTGAATGGTAGACATTAACTGTCATTCTTGTCAGAAAAAACACTTTTTGTTGGCCACACTGACCTTAGACTGAACTCCTTTATTACAAATTGTCTATCTCGCTCCCAATACACTCTCTTTCTCTAATGCATTGTTTTCCCAATAGTGATCGCGAATGCTCCTAGTCTATCTACTTAGGTATAAGATTTGTTGAAATTTACATTTTAAAATTTATGAATAAACAAAAGAAATGTACCACTATAAATTGATGATATTAAATTTAAAATGTAAATTACACTGACCAATGTCCTAAGATATTCAAATTGATTCCAACTGAATCTATCAAAATATTCCCGATCAATAGGCAATTTAGGAATTTTTATCTTCGGGTAACATCGTTTCGTATGCCCTAAATATCGAGTTGTAACTTGATTAAGACGTCCTAAAATAAAAATTTAGTGATATAAGTAGATATTATATGCAGCTTCTGGATCATTTGAAATTTTTCCCCCTCTTAACGTATCCTAACTTTTAAAAGCATGTGAATTACTTTGAGTAGATGATATTACGAAATAAATGTCTCGTGATGTTTCGGTGTCCATCATCAGATCAACTTAAAACAACCGTTTTATTTAATGGTAATTGAAAAAAAAAAGGAAAAAATTTGACAAAACATAAACTATAAATTGAGATCATACTTTTTTGTTCTTGTTTCCAGCTTTTGCCGCATCTAAGGAACATCCACAATTGAAAAATGGGTAATTTATGACATTGCGGTAGTTTTGCAAGTGGATAACCATCCAATTCTAGACTTTTTAAAAGTTTCTGGAAAAAAAAATGAAAAATCCAGCATTAAAAGTTGTACAAACATTACCATACTTTTCTCATCAAGTTAAAGTACCTTTAAAATCTCAGTCTGTTTACTTTTCTTACACGGAATCTTTTTCATAATGAAGAACCGCTTAAAATCTGTATCTTCAAATTCTCCATTTGAATCTTGCTGCATTTCTCCCTCTGTCACTTCTTCTTCATCCACATCGTCATTATTTTCTTCATTATCAGTATCATCAACAACGTTTTCGTAACAAATATTTGCTATTTCTTCTTCTATTCCATCTGTACATTTACCCTGTAATATATTTCATAATTTTTGTTCAATGGTAGCATAACATTTAAAAAATGATATACAATAGGTCCCTCTGAGTTGGAATCACATGGAAAACTTTTTTATTATCAATTTTAGGAAGTAAACTTATTCTTCACAAAAAGTTATGCATCATCTAAAACCTATAATACAGTCATCAAATATCAAAATTTTACTTATAAATTTGTAATAATAATAATAATAAAAATAATAATAATAATTGTCTTTATTATTTTCAAAATATAAATGTTTTACAATAGAATAAATGTAAAAACAGATTCACTAATTGAAAATAAAAGGCGAAGTTCAGCTTTTATGAGGCATTAAGCACCATAAAAGTTGCTCTACCACTTAACCTTAAGGAGTGTACATGCTTAAATTGATAAAGAAAATAATAAAAATACAAAAATTTAAAAGTTGGTATCTAGACTTTGTTTAGGATTTATAGCTTGAAACGTTTTTAATTTTTAAAATAAAGTAATCAACAGAGTGTTCAGATTTGAGTAGTGGAAAGATATTTAGCAAAATATACTTTAAACTTATTAATTTTATAACTTTTAAGATCTGTAGGAAGTCCGTTATAGACATGGCTAATTTGATATCTGAAAGAGGATCTGAAAAGTTCTAGCATGAAGAATAGAACTGTAATTAGACCTCTATTGTACGTGAAAAAATACGTAGAATTTGATTCCATATTTAAAAATTCATTTTTACGAATTTTTGAAAGTGACACACCCCCATCCCCCCCTATGGGGGGGATGGGGATGGATAGTTATGTTATTTTGTTTAGTGATTCTGTTAAATAGACATATGCCAAATATCAAATTTTTATTTTTATTCGTAAAGACGGAATAAAGATTTTTATATTTATGGAATTATCAATTTTTTTAAAACATTCTTTCCGCATAACTTTTAAAAAAAAAAAGTTATTGAAATGAAATTTTAGGGTTATACGTGAAAAAATACGTATAATTTGATTCCATATTTAAACATTCATTTTTACGAATTTTTCACGGTGTCGACCCCCCCATCCCCCCCTAGGGAAGGGGTGGGGATGGCTGATTTTGGTAAATTTAAAAATTATCATCTACCAATACATTTCCGTGAAAAAATTTTTTTTATCATCTCTGGAAGTATGCTAGACCCGAGACCCCTACATCAACCGAATGTAATATCCTTCTATTATTCATGTTTAACCACTCAATTTCTTTAAGTTTATTTGAGACGCTACGGCGTTTTCGAATACCAAATATCAATCTAAGACAACAGTTCTGCATTTTCTGAATTTTCCTTTTATATTCAACAGTTAAACATGGATCATATAGAGCGTCAGCATAGTTAAACACCGATAAAATCAAAGCCTCACATAATGTTTGTTTTTACGCCAAATGATAAAAAATGTCTGATGCCAAAAACTGTTTTCAAAGACATGTATGCTTTTTGAAGTACCGCGTTAATATGCTTTTCAAACCTCAAATCAGTGTCCAGAATCACACCTATATTTTTAGCTTCCGAGACCGTAGCTAGTTTTTCATTATTTCAATCTAACTGGAAATCTTTTGGCGAGTTAGTTTGGAGCCAAATAGGAGAGTTTTTTATTTAGTGGGATTGATTAAAAGGCAATTACATTCATTTAAATTGAAACTTCAGATTTTTTTATTTTTTACTAATGTTTCTATTTTGAATAAACATTTATCTCTTGTGAAACACATAATTATCTTCTAGGTTTTCCATGTATTTTAATATTTTTTGCATTTAAATCGCGAAATAAGTGCGTATTCATATATTTTGCAAATAATAAAATACATTCAAACACGAAGTTATAAAATTAACATCATATTAATGTTGGAAACAGACAAATTCAATTTTCACTCATACTAATGCTTCGACATATCCAACTTTTTTTAGTAACATTTTTCGATATTGTCAAATTTAAAGGTACTTTACACTTGAGTTAAACTAATATTTTTGACAAACCTCCGTATACGACTAAAAATTTTGATATTTGATGACTGCATTATAGGTTTCAGATGATGCAGAACTTTTTATGAGTAATAACTTTTTTTCATAAATTTAGAGGAAAGTCATCAAATATGAAATAGTATCCTAATATGGAATGTCTTCATTTCTCTAAAGGCGGCGCCAGACATGCGGCATTCGGCGAGTACCGAGCGACTGCTCGCAGAGTGGCAAGTAGTTGAGTTACTCGGCAAGGTGTGCGCGGAGTATTCACCAAATGACAAGCACCTAAACCAGATATTCGCCATATGTGGATGCGGATTCAGAGCGTAAAGGCGGCGCCAGACATGCGGCATTCGGCGAG
>CAJUYI010000042.1:237867-257908 GCA_910591695.1 Galerucella pusilla
GTTTGATTTGTTTATAAAATTATGTATTACTCTGCTAAAACTGAATAAAAAAATTAATAATGTTGCATTTTCTTTAAACCGTCACATTTCACAAACAAATTAAGATATTGGGGTAAATAAAAAAACCGGGTCCGCATCAGTAGACATACACGATGTCTGTCACTGTTCTCGGGGTGTTTATTGGTGTGGAGGGGGTGAAGAACCAACCCGGCACGTGGCGGTGGCGGATAGGAGGGCCTCTGACAATGATCTATGTGAGGAAGAGGTTGTGGGGATTTATGGGGGCTCGTTGAGCATATAACCTCAACTGGCAGCCCTCAACCCTGCCGCGGACCAACTTCACCTATCCCAGCTGTAGTATCGTGGGTAAGGGACTGCATATAGGGTTTACGATGCCAGGTGAAACTTCGAGGTTACCTCGGAATCTCCTGTTATACCAACGTTCCCTGGTCGTCTGTGGTCATGTCTCGCGGACCAGAGGGATGGGGGGTCTTGACTTGACTGTCCGGACCAAGAGGAGACAACCTCATCAAAAATCCTGAAGCCTTCGGTGGGATGACCGGGCCTACAGGATGCGTGGTCGAACAGAAGATCGGCACCTACTGGTCATCACCTTGGGGAAATGGGCGAAACCCCATTGTAGGTAGCCTTACCTCCGCATGCGGGGCTCTGCGGAGGTGAACAAAGATTTCCCTTGCTACTCGTGGGATCTACATGGATCCATTAAGTGATAGAGAAGAGGGGAGGGCTCAGGAGAAAGGGACCTCGGAGGAGACTCTAGAGATGGGCGACCTGTATAGGGCCCTTACGAAAGAGGCTCCTGGGAGGTGCCCTGAAACCGTGCCCCACGAAGAAGACGTTCAGATGATGGCAGCGGTGAGGGCCCAGGCAATGACGGGAAGAACAGCCCCATCACCTGAAAGACTGAAGAGGCATCGCAAATCTATTTGCGGATACCGAAAGGTGGCCCAACTGGCCCTTGCAAAGAGGTGACACCAGCACCGCCCAGCCGGGACATGCATGATAGTGCTGGTCCCAGCGGGGTCAAGCTTGACGTCACCAAAGGGGGAGCTAAGAGGCCTCGGGTGCACAACACGCCACCAGAGGCCAGGCAAGCTCCAAAGAAGGTGTGCACGGTCCCTGGTGAGCACAAGTCGTACGGGGAAGCTGCAAGCAGCGACCTCAAGGTGGCCATCATCCGCGATGGCTACCCAGACAATCTGCTCACCAAGGAGCAGTACGCGCATATCCTCACGCAACTGCATGAGGATATGTACAGGACTGGCGCCTCATTTGTGCCGACCTTTGAGGGACACTCGTTTGCCGTTATGGTGACCTGTGCGGATGGAGGCTCTCTGGCTTGGCTCAAAGAGGCTATAGGTAAAATTAAGAACGAGGGACTGGCGCTCAAAATCATTGAGCAGTCGGCCCTCGAACAGCTTAAGAAGGCAATGGTTTGGGTGCCAGCGCCGATCGAGTCTCCTCCCCAAGAGGTCCTCAGGAGGATCCGGATTGGTAATCCGACCCTGAGGACTGAAGGGTGGGTGATTCGGGCCTCCCGATGGGATGCTGCTTCTTTGAGGCAGAATATTGTATTGGGGCTCGATCCTGGATCGTTGGTGGCACTCAACCATACGAAGGGGGAAATCCGGTATGGGCTCGGGAAGGTTAGAATTATCTTCCCGGGAACTACGGAAACTCCGGAGTAAATTATTAATGGGTGAGGAGGTACCTCTAAAGATATTCAATGTCTGTTGAAGGGGCCTTAAAATTTACCCAGGTTAACTTGCAGCATTGCCGTGCCGCTGCAGGATTATTCGCGCAGAGGATGGCAAAGCTGCAGACAGGCATATGCCTCATACAAGAACCATGGGTGTATAAAGGGCATGTGCGAGGCTTAGGCACACCCGGGCGTAGGTTATTCTATGCAGTGGGTGAACCTAACCCTAGAGCGTGCATTTCTACGCACGCAAGTGTAAGTTCAATACTGATAAAGAAAGTTTGTTTCATGGACCTAGTAGCGGTGAGAGTGGACTTCCTGGGCAGGAATAGTACCAGGCATAGTTTAGTGGTATGCTCTGCTTACCTGCCCTATGATTCACCAGAGTTACCACCTACTGAGGAGTTCCGCAAGGCGGTGGAATACTGCATGGTCAGGAAACTGCCTCTTCTTATTGGCTGCGATGCCAATGCGCACCACACTATGTGGGGCAGCACAGGAGTCAATAGCAGGGGAGAGGCTTTGCTTGACTATCTAGGTACCACTGACTTGCAGCTACTCAACCGAGGGACGAAACCAACATTCCGAAATAGGATTCGGGCTGAAGTCCTGGATGTGATGCTTGCGTCAAGTAGCGTTGTAAGTATGGTAAGGGACTGGCATGTTAATGATGATCCGTCATTGTCGGATCACAGTTACATTTGTTTCAGTTACAGGGTTGCTGTTGAAAAACAATCAATTAAGTATAGGGACCCCAAGACTACCAACTGGAAACGGTATAAACTGGATCTCGCAAGGAGGCTTGGCGGTTTCCCTAGGAACTTTAGCAATAATGATGAGATCGATTGGGCCATAGCGAAGCTGGGCTCGATTATTGTCTCGTCTTATGAAGAAAACTGCGCCGAAAAAACGAGGAAGGAGGGTAAGGGCCACAAATGGTGGAACAAGTCTTTGGATTCGCTACGGCAACATACCCGGCGCCTATTTAATAGGGCTAGGAAGACAAAGTCGGATCTGGATTGGGAGCAATACCGCCAGAAACGAAATGAGTACAAGAGTGCGGTCAGGTTGGCTCGAAGAGATGCCTGGCGGGCCTTCTGTGAGGATATCGTCTCGGTACCTCAAATGTCAAGGCTGCGCCGGATCTTAACGAAATCACCGGACAGCGCTCTAGGCTGCATGGAAGCCGCACCGGGTGTTTTCACCGAAAACCCGGTGGATACCTTGCAGCATCTACTAGAGACACACTTCCCCGGTTGTGAGGGAATCGAGCGGGAGTGTCCTGACATGGGATATGTAGGTATCTAGCGACCATGTAAAGAGGACTATCTTCTAGCAAAAGAAATAGTCACATACGAGCGGAGTACTTGGGCGATACGGTCATTCAGACCATACAAGTCTCCGGGAAAGACCAAATCTTCCCGGCTTTGCTTCAACAAGGCTGGGAGGCCGTTGGCACAATTCTGGTGCATATCTTTCGGGCCTGTTTGGCACGCAGGTATGTCCCTGAACAGTGGAGGCAGGTGAAAGTCGTCTTCATACCCAAGCCGGGTCGTACCACATATACGGTGGCTAAATCCTTTAGACCCATTAGCCTAACATCCTTTGTGCTGAAAACACTGGAGAGGGTGGCTGATCGATACATAAAGGAAAAGGTTGGGCTTAGGTATCCTTTGCACAACAACCAACATGCTTTTAGGTGTGGCAAGTCAACTGAAAGTGCCTTACACCAACTGGTAACTCAGGTGGAGAAGGCGCTGGAAAATGGCATGATCGCCCTGGGAGCTTTCTTGGATATACAAGGGGAGTTTGACAGCACCCCTGTAGGATCCATGTGTAGGGCTGCGGCAAATCATGGAATAGAGCCAATGATCACTCACTGGCTTGGGGCCATGATGTGCAACCGTACAGTAGAGGCCACATGGAAAGACCATGTGGCAAAAGTAATCTTCGCTAGGGGATGTCCGCAAGGGGGTGTTCTTTCGCCCACATTGTGGAACCTAGTCATTGACAAGCTAATAACTCTTTTAAACGGTGAGGGCTTTCTAACGATTGGGTATGCCGATGATATCGTTGTCCTTGTTGTTGGAAGGAACATTACCGTTCTCAGGGACCTCATGCAAAGGGCTCTGAATAGGGTACATGGGTGGTGTAACGAACACGGACTTGCAGTTAATCCTGCCAAGGCTGAGATAGTTGCTTTCACCAAAAAGAGAGGTATAAGACCTGAGGGTCTAAATCTTGATGGAGTACCACTGCCGGTGGTTGATCAGGTGAAGTATCTAGGAGTGATCCTTGATAAATCACTGACATGGAAGGCTCATCTTGATAGTCGCCTAAGCAAGGTGACAAACACGTATTGGGCCTGTAGGAGAGCCATTGGTCCGAGGAGGGGACTGACCCCCAAAACGATCATATGGTTCTATAGAGTGATTATGCTGCCTATGCTCACATATGCGGCTCTGGTCTGGTGGCCGAGGGTAACCTTGGTCACGGCTAGATCGAAACTGGCACGCCTTCAAAGGGTGGTCAGTTTGGGGGCAACTGGCTGCATGAGGACTACACCAACTGTTGCGATGGAGGTGATCCTTGGTCTTCGGCCTCTTCACCATGTGATCGAGGCTGAGGCGGGGAGGGCTTTCCTGCGCTTGAAACGGCTGGGATACGTGCGAAGAGGGGAAGAGTGCAGGTACGTCAAGAAGCTCCGGCTCCTGGAAGATATTCCAGTTCTGGCTCGAGCGGCTGATGAATGCCTGCGTAAGTACTACTTCGCTACCCCATACAGGGCCATGATACGGGATAGAGAGTCCTGGGAAAAAGAGAGGAATACACAGCCTAATGGGACCGTCTGGCTCATGCTCCGGTGATAGAGCAGGGGCTGGAATTTACTCCAGGAACCCAAGAACACAGGTTTGTGTACCATTGGGTGAGGGTGTATCTGCATATCAGGCCGAGATATATGCTATCTTGGAATGTGCGCAGATAAACCTAGACAGAGGTTATGTGGATCGACGCATAACCATATACTCCGACAGTCAGGCAGCAATTAAAGCCCTAAGTGGGTATACCAGCAGCTCAGGACTTGCTAACGAATGTCGAGAACGACTTGCTAATCTTGCAAGACGGAACGTGGTGCGGCTAGAATGGATTCCAGCCCACTCTGGTTTTGAAGGCAACGAGATGGCGGATGCACTGGCTGCGGAAGGGGCGGCAGCTCCTTTCTGCGGCCCGGGCCCGACCCTGGGCATAACAAAACAAAGAATACGCAAGGAGACGAAGAAGTGACTGAGGAATCAGCACCTCGCTCATTGGAATGCTCTGCAGGGTCCTAGACAATCCAAACTTCTACTGAAGGGATGGACTGATGGACCCGCCAGGGCAGCCACTGAACTACCCAGGAGTAGGCTAAGGAAGATAGCAGGACTTCTAACAGGGCACTGCTGTATGAGGAAGCACCTCTACAATCTAGGAGTAGAGGAAAGTTCCCTATGTAGGGGTTGCGGCATGACTGATGAAACGTCAGTTCATGTTCTCTTAGAGTGTCCACACTGGGCTGTATTACGCAGGCGAATCTTAGGAGTCACTGTCATGGCTCCTGGAGACACAAGCAGGCATCCACTGAAAAAGGTTGTGGCCTTTATTGAAGGGCTCGGCTTCATGGATGACTAGGTAGCAGGATTGGCACAATGTGCCCGCCAGTGGCCTCAGTGTCGGAACCTTGGCTTGAGTTGTCCAGGACAAGGCTCGCCTGCACATTTAGTAGTAGTAGTAGTAGTAGTAAATAAAAAAACAAAATGTTGGAAACAAATCAGTCTTCTTGATAAAGTTAATTGTGTGCAGATCTACTAGCAGAATTAACCTACAGGGTGTGTCAAAAGTAGAGGAAAATATTGTTTTCTTTTTCCCCCTGTATATACAGCGAATACTGAATTACTTTTAGATGTCCGAATAATAATCTTAAAACTACAGTATTTCATCTAAAAGTTGTTTAAAAATTTTAATGAATCAGCTTCCGCATTTGAAAGTAAGAGCATTTTTAAATTAATCATTATTTTGAATGGATCGAATTTTAAGTCGGTAAGTGTAGTTTTACATTTTAAATTGAAAATCATTGCTTCACTCTACTTATACGCACTCTATAAAAAATAAGATTGCCGCGCCATCTATTTACATCTTATATTCCCTTTTCTCTGTTATTATCTATAAACGGAGTAATAAATATAAGCACTCAACTCTAACTCATAGACCAAATATGCTCTGACTCAACACCAAATGCTATAAACAAAAATGATTAAAATAAAATAAAATGTACCTGTATTAGGCATCTCATGCATGCGCCCTCTAGCTTCCTCTTCTTTTTTATGATCCTCAAGACAAGTACAAGTAATCGGTTGCGTAACACCTTGAATATTATAAACAGGACCGAACTGGCTCATTGCTACGCCTCCTATAGAATATTTATTTTCTCGATATTTCATCTGCATCCTTGCTTTAATCCTTTCTCTATATTCCTTAAATTATTATAAAAAAATAATTTAAATCAAATTTTAGGTATTGTGAGTTACCTCCAATTTTTTTATTTTTTCTTGATGGTCGTGAAGGCAACTGCATCTTTCTTGTCGTACGCCGCTGATATTAACTACATTTTCCACTTGACCCTCGTCATCTATCCTGCTGGTTATTCCGGATACGACATACATTGCGTTTTGAGGCCTGGTATTTTCTAAGCAGTCTGGACAATTACATTTTTCATCCAAAAAATCTTTTAAGCCTTTTTTACAAGCGCAATGCGCCGTTTCCCAAGGCATAAGGCTGCTTTCCTCTTTTTCCACTTCTTCAACTTGGTCATCTTCTATGAAATTAATATATTATAGTGTTCAAATATCAATTGTTAGTTCCATATGGAAACATAACAATTATTTGTTTTTTTTCTTTGATGAAAACTTTCTTACTTTTCGAAAAATCGTCCATATAACACTTTTCTGACAGTCCTCCTTTCGGTAAGTTACATGTACACACATTTTTTTTCGATTCATCTTTTTGCTTAGTCATTTGATCCTGTATTTCCTGATTGGTAAATTGTGAGTTAATTATATACGCAGCCCCTGATTTTGTATAAGCCACACCACCGATATTTAATTTTTCTGGATTGCAGCTCATTTTGTTCCCTTCAATGAATCAACAATCATTTAGTTATTAAATATTTCAAGTTAAAAAGCAATCATTTCCCATTCTAATACCTGTTGATACAGCCTGAAGTTGATTTTTGAAATTTTGTAAACAATCACATTCTTTCTCTTTGAATATCCCCTGTATAACAGGAATGGCGTTTCCTTCGTATTCCACAACGCCACCTACAATGTTATTCTTGCTTTCCTTCCGCAGAATCTGACACCTTTTACACGAATATCGTAAATAGTTTTTTGCGTATTCTCTGCATATACATTTGTTTCTTGTGTCTTTGTTACATTCGCATTTAAAGAAATCTGTACAGCCTATAAAAAATAAATTTTTTAAATAGTGAAGATAAACTATTAACTAATAGATGGCGGTACGTTCTAGTTCTGCGTTTTATACTTGTATTTTCGAGCACTACTGGTCTAATTAATAAGTCTATGTCTAATTACTATCAGATTTATGGAATACATATTGAAAATTTCAAAACTAAATATGACAAACACATTAAAAATTTTATTTTTTATCTAAATGAGTGTCAAAATGATCGTACAATCCGAATCGGTATCTGTTTGATCCAAGCAAGTACATCGTGGTAACGTATCTTCAAGAGGGCTCAGAGGAGGTAAATCTATTTGTGTCGCAGCTCCTGGTCTGTTCACGAAGTCCATGCAACGAATTTTAATTGAAGGTCGTACCAAACCCTTCCAATATTTGTGTGGTAATTTATTATATAATTTCTCAGCTTCTTGCATCTCTTTAACAAAATCTTGTTCGACTAGAAACGAATCAAACATGAACAGACGTTACTGTTGATAAATATTGTTCCATTCAAAAGAAATATAGGTACTTACTTGGATCATCAATGTCAGAAACGTCTATTTCAATCACGCTTTCAGTATTTTTGATTTCTTCTTTCTGATAAATTAATTAACAATTAAAATAAAAATATACTGTTTCCCATTCTTACCAAATCGTCCAAATAGCCAAAATATTGGCTCTGTGGATATTGAACATACGTATTTTCATACTTTCCACTATGTTTAGGTGGATCTGGTTTAAACGTGTAAGGAATCAAATACGGCGATTCGTAATCTACTTTTGGCGGCCGATAGGTGGCACAATAATCTTTTTTCGGTGGTTTCGTTTTTTTACAAGGAAAGCAAACACATGTACCGGATTTTTTTCGTGGAGGTGACGGCATTCTGATATGGCACTCTCGTAAAGTTTCCGGTAATGTCAAATGCACCACTGCTGATAAAATTAGCCTAAAACAAATCTCATTTGTAAGAAAATTACTTTTTTATTGAGAATACCATCTCTCGGCGACGTATTCAATTAGGATTGGTGGTCGTCATTTCAACATAGGACGGGCGCAAGCGTTGCCGATTTATCTAGGGCCGATATCATGCCGATATATTGGAATTTGAATTCAAATGGCAAGTGCACTAACTCTCTTGATGATTATGTGTGTTGTGTTATAAAAGACAAGTGAATATTGAAGCCTTGCTGCAAGGTTAGTGATAAAAGTTCCAAGCTCAATTCACAAGAAAATACTTCAACATTATTGTACAGAAGGCAATGGATCATATAACATAACCTCAATAATTTAAGGAATTAATAAGTGATTTCACTTTTTAATTTCACCCTTTTGCACCTTTACTACGCAAAACTTGATAATAACCACATATACCTACCTATCATTTATGGAATAACAGCTTCTTTTAGGATTAGAAACTTGATACAAAATAAGTAAAAATTCCACGTCGTTAGCACAACAATACTGTAGAGCCATTTTTAACGCTTTATTTTTCGGTGGGAAATATATTCCAAATTCCGTCATGTTTGCTTTAACATTTTCAATCGTTTTTCTACCGAGATCTTTCAATATACACTCCTGTAGTCGATCAATAGTTCTCAATTGGGTAGGAGATAATTCTTGAAACCAAACAGGCCCAGCAAAAGATGTAATTAACTGATGCATAGCTCGATCTTAAAAATTATCAGAATTTTCTAATATTCCATTTAAATTGTACAAGAAGAAATATAAATATTGAAATTCTTAGCTTTATATAAATCCTGATTTTCTACTAACTTTCGATTGATTCCTTAGCGTGAATTTCCTTAACATATTTTGCAAATTTGACTTTATTCTTCGCTTGTCTTTTTTCGATTTTTTCTCTCATAATTTCATCCAAAAATTTCCACACTGGCCCCCTTCCGCTAAAGTACGAGTTTTCATATTTGGGCTTGTCGGAGAAATAACCAGGCGGAGCAAGTACATAATCAGCTTTAATTTTCGAGGCTCTAATTTTTGTATCTCCCACTTGCCACCTAGACAGATTCAGGGATATTAAAAGCAAAATAAACTATGTAGCATAGAGAAAATGTTGGTCTATGTTATGTAGATGGGAAATAATTTACACAGAGGTCTGTACTTACCTCAAATACGTTTCAGATATGTTGTAGTCCAGACACGTATTTTTCTTCGGTCTGAAGCTTTCAAGAGTAACCGGTGGTTTGTCTGCATTTGTTGGGAATATTTTACCAACCTTTAATGGACTAGAATCTTCCAACAAATCATCATAATTAACTGCCTCTTTTTTCTTAGGAGCGCTGCTAAATTTTATTTTCTTCGCCATGACTCAGGATTTGTATCTTAATACTTTCCTATTTCCGAAAAATAAAATCGTCAACCAATTTAAAATAACGTAAAATTTGATTACAAAATGCCATTGACAGTTTGATAATTTGAATGTTTTAGTTCAAACCATAGATAAAAACTGCAAGTTGTTACGTTAAGCCAAATACAGTACTCGGTACGATTCCAGAGTGCCAGTTGGAACAATCCTAATGTATCTTCAGTATTCACTAATAATAATAGGGAGTAGATTGTCGTGTCGGCCGCCGATGCCCGACGCAATATCTCATGACTTATGACCTTAAGAGACCGTCGTTGACAGATATACAAAAAGATTTTGACAGATTTCATGATCAAGGTTAGGTTAGGTTAAGTTTTCATTTTATTAGTTACTAGTTTTAAATAAATTCACTGAAAATTTTATTCAATTTAAATGCTGGAACGAAAATAAGTCAAAAGTTCCACCCATATGAATAAAATGATCGAAAAATAAAATAAAATATTCTTATCAGTCTGTTTATTAGATATGTTCAAACATATACCAAAAAAATTGAAATTTTACCGTAAAAAAGAGAAACTTAAAATAATTAATCTTACAGAATAAAATATTCAAAGTCATATCCACAAAATAACGATAAACATTTTTGAATTACTTTTAATTTTAGTTACGCTTACGACTTAATAAAAAATATCCATGAAAAATTAGAAAAATCTCTCATATCTTCATACTAAAAAATCACAGCTTTCATTGCAGTTCATTCCCGAATTTCAACATTTTTTTAAATTTTTTTTTTCTTATAAACATCCTCTAAAATTCAATTGAAAAAATTTATATGGAATGTCGTCAACTACATAAATAGGTTTTTTTTCAAAAACGCTTTTATATATTACTG
The DNA here is from genome assembly GCA_910591695.1 of Galerucella pusilla. NCBI lineage: Eukaryota > Metazoa > Arthropoda > Insecta > Coleoptera > Chrysomelidae > Galerucella > Galerucella pusilla. The sequence goes on from CAJUYI010000042.1 coordinate 248,297, forward strand.
AGCTGTATCATTTTTTGTGTCAATAGCAAAGATTTGGCAACACTACGTTAACAAAATAAATAGCATTCGACATATTTGGTTGAGAGAGGTTATGATGATTATAGGAATTAAATAACTAATAATTAATTATCAAAAAGGATAGAAAAACATGAAAAGTTAGACAAAAACACGGTATTGAAAACGGCTTGTTTAGCACTGTTGCCACCTCTTTTATACCCAGATTGTCTTACTTTTACATTATCTTTTGTACTAGATCCTCTTCTTTTTTAAACAAAAGACTGGTTTAAAATTTTCCAACCCAAACATTTTTTTGAAAGACAATCTGGAATCATTAACAGATAAATATTATCTACACATTTCAGAAATACCATCTTTCAAACATAAAAGAAAATACTTGGAAAATGGAAAAAAGCGAGATAGTTGTTTTCTTTTTGAAGATCGTACATTTTCGAAGCATTTTCATTTATTTTGAATTAATAATTAATTGTGAAAACATATATTTCGAAAAATCTATTAGTCGCTTTGAGACTCTTGAGAGGGCACTGTCGGTAAATCTTGTTCGGCGTTGTCGCTCTTCGTGGGCTGTAAAATCTGAAAAAATTAAGTGTTTTCAAATTAAATCAAATTGTGGGGAGGGCTAATGTGAAGTCAAAATTGTGGGGAGGGCAAATGTGAAGTCAAAATTGTGGAGAGGACAAATGTGAAGTCAAAAGTGTGGGGAGAGAAATGTGTAGTCAAAAGTGTGGGGAGGACAAATGTGAGGTCAAAATTGTGGGGTGGGGGGGGGGGTCAATTGTTAAGTCAGAATTGTCGGGAGGGCAAATGTTAAGTAAAAATTGTGGGTAGGGCAAATGTGTAGTCAAAAGTGTGGGGGGTGAATGTGCAGTCAAAATTGGAGAGTACAAAATGTGTTGAAATGAATTGTATAGTTAGAATAAATTACCTGAAATGCAGATCCCAAGCTTGGTTTCAACTTGAAAGTAGACATTTGTGGGACGTGCTCGACTGGATAAAACTTTTTATCATTCAACGATTTCGATTGAACTTTTTCGCAACCGTCGGGGGGTTCCCTAGCCAGAAACCTATTTATTTGCGGCGACGAACCGAGTTTGCTCGTTTCTTGATCCGGACTCGAACCTTGACTATCACCTTAAACAAAAAAATTATCAATTTTTCGAATATTTTTTCTTATATTGGATACTTACTCGACGAATTCGAACTATTTCCAAATTTTTGCGGCGTCTGCGTATCAACGGATCTCGATCTGGAAGCGTATTTGAATATATCCGCTACCGGTGCTCTATGTCCTTCAGGAATTGACGCGGAATATCTACCGCTGTCGTATGATCGACTATTGTGCGCTTCGCCGTCCGTTTTCAGTACTAACCTCTCTATTTCTTGGTTTAAACCTTCCACGGAACTGCGGATGGACGATTTTGGTAACGGACCTAAGTTGATTGGATGAAATGTAGGAGAAAGAATACAAGCTGAAAATCAAAAACAACAACGTAAAATTAACTTTTTTACTTATTTTAAGTTTAATAAAAATCTATTATGAGTAAATCTGGAAAGCCAGAAGCCCACCCACACAATTTTTGAAACATTCTTACTTGATAAAGTTTGACTACTGCTATTTATGGTATTTTCTCCAGGAGAAACTTGTGCAATCCCTAAATCTTTGGTATTCCATACTTTCGGCCTTTTTTGTTCTGGTTTATCATCAGTTTCTGATGTACAGGCTACCAACCTCGAATCCGACATGTCCAAATCGTCCGTCTGTAAATAACAAACACTTTTTTATTCTATAGAAAACCTACAAACTACATTTTTAATAGCTCATAGCTCTAAAACCACACTTGGAACTCGTCAATGTACGCATGGACATTCTGTATATTGAATAAACTCACGAATATATTAATACAAATCTTACTTGTATAGCTTTGTCAATTTGAAGAGTACCCATCTGACCGTAATGATAACCCTCCGTTGGCCACTGCCCTTGTAAATATATTGTATCTAAAGATGCTGTTCTTCTTATAGAACTTCCCGATTCTTCTGATTCCGATTTTGATTTCCCTAGAAAAAATTATTAACATCACTTTCAAAAAATTTATATTTTGGGAACACCTTGTATTTAAACCACAAGGTTCCAAAATATTACAACTCATCCATAAAAATTGTCACAATATGTTTCTGTTTAGACCTCTTCTGTGCTTGTCTCATTTATAGTTATAATTAAATATCTAGTATTTCAGTTATCCAAGTCTTTAACATCCGTATGATAAACTAGATATTTCAGAATGTTTATAAATATTTTGAACCAATTATATATTTATATAAATCACCTACTTACAATTGAAAATCGGTGTAGAACGTATTAGAAACAGCTCTGTCATGTTCACTATGTTGTCTAGAACTATTTTTGACAATGTACACATTCAAATGATTTGTTGATACAGAGTATGTATTTACCAAACTTAAGCTTTGGAAATACTTGGCAAGACTAAACCATCAATGTTTCTAATAATAAAATTTCTGTTTTGAATGGTAAGTATTGAAATACCAATATTAGATACTCAGCTCACTATAATGAAATGCCAACCACATGTTTATCCTGTGCTGAATATAAGTTATTATCATAAATCACACCATAATATGCACCTAATATAGTTTTAAACAATAGCATAGCACTAGTTTTATAATGTATAACAAAATTCTATATTTACCTAACAGATATTGGTATCATGTAATTTCATATTTTTAGTTTGTTAGTTGTAAATATAAAACTAGAACTGTAAAAAGTGGTATACTAAAAACCCTGGTTAAAAAATACAGTATTTTGTCATAATGCCAATAATTATGCTTTAATAGATAGTATTAAGATTTTGTATAATTTTGACACAAATACAGGATTTTCTTTAATAAAAATAATATATTATTTGCCAAAGTATTTTAAATAAAAAAGGTCATACCTGGGGGATTAGTTATTTTATAAATGTGGAAAGGTTTTAATACACTTTCTACTTTTCTACCTTCTACTTATAGCTTGTTTTATGGATCCACAAAATAAACTTTTTATAAGGTAAAACAAATTACAAATACCTATTTAATATTCTAACTTATAAAAAGATGTTTTTAACCTCTATCAGCAATCTGTCAAGTTTCCTATATCTAGTTTTTCTTTATTATCATAAAAAGTTGTCCTGCCACAGCCAGAGTGGTGAGAAATGTGTGCATATTAAAAAATAATCCATTATTCCTATATCTGTTTTTAAGATATATGTTGTAAAAATAAACAGTACTAGATAAATATATAATAGGTAATTTAAAGTTACAAAAGTACCTTTATAACCAACTGAACCAGGACTTCTTTGTCCAGAACTTTGATCAGGCGAAGCCCTATTTTTCCAGTAACATGTCGGCGACACTGTACTACTACTCCTAGGCATCAAATTGCTGCTAGGTTTCATCACTGAAGAAATTGGTATTGTGGCCTTCAAAGGTCCTTGCTTTACTAAATTAGGTGAAGATTTCGGCAACCTATTTTGCCCAGACATATTGTAAAATACTTATTTACAAAAGAACACGTATTTTAACACAAAAAACAACGCCCACATAGGTGTTTACAAAACGTTTATTGTTATTCTCCTTTGTTTTATACGCTTATATCGCAAATCCTTTCCGGGTTTCATACTTTTTACGGGACTTCGATGTAATTTTACGCGCACCGTCCGCGGTGTTCTTTTTTGTTTCTGATCCTTTCCTTATTATTTGCGTTGCGCAAAACAGGATTGCAGGATTCATTCACAAAGAAAACCATATGGGGCAAGTATTTTCAACTGATTTCAACCTTGTATGCTTGTAGGTTAGTGACATACCATTTTACGTCAAACTCAGCTGATCATGAAAATCTGAAACTACCCTAAAAAGTTTGTTCACAGCTTACATCTTGAAAAATGAAGAAAATTGGGGATTATCATAAGTTATAAATTTCTTCAATTAAATAGAACTAGGGAATTCAAGTTTCCGCCAACTGGTCTTAAAAATATACTTAGATGTGCTATTATACACGGTAAAACTAGTGTTTAGTTCTATGGTTTCAGCAAATAAACTCAAAATTTGGCGGGAGAATAATAAGAAGTGGAAAAAGGAAACTTGGGAAAAATGGAGAGTTAATCTCAGCCAATTTTCTGAAGGCAGTTCGGTTATATTTATGGCAAGTGTTTTGCTTTATTAATGGGTAGTTGTTAGCACTAGATACATAAAAAATTTTTTGCAAATGATATAAGATTTATTCAATATTTATCTATGGACACATTACAGCCGCCAGGAGCATCTTCCTGCACTCCCCTAATCTATGTTCCTGCAGTAAAGGTTTATTTTACAGTATCACACATTGTTTACATTTATATAAGATTTAACAATAATTATAAAACAAATTATAAGATAAAATTCCAATGTATTTATAGATTAAAATCAATATCATCCACACTTTCAAATGTCTTTATTATTTACTGAGGTTATGACGGGTGTAGAATTACTTTTGGCAGCTCCTACTTCATCCCAATCCACGTCTAAATCTATATTTAAATCATGACTAGGCACACATTTTAGCATTTCAAAGTCAGTTAGTATATTATCACTTCCTTTACGCTTCAATATAGATTTTTTGGTATTTCTGGGCTTTTTTATCAATTTTTTAATATCATTTGTATTAGTAGAACTAGTACTAAGAGTTGTTTGTTTGCTGTCATCTTCAAATATAGACTCATCGAAACCAGATTCCATCATACTAGTATTTTTTCTTTTTAATGTGCTTTTATCACTTTTACTATCACTAAAACTAGTAGAAACTGAAGATGTTATATTTTCAAACTTAGCTAGTTCTGGAATTGCTTCTAATAGGCTTATATTTTTTATATTTGTATCCTTCACTTCAATATTAACATTGGGAAGGCAATTTTTAACATTTGAACTATCCAAAAGATCACTATCTTGGCCCTCATAACTTGTTTCTTCCTGAAAAATGTTTGTATTTTCTTTGGGTACATTTGAACTACTTTCTTCAATACACTTTTCTGCTTCTTTTGCTTGTTCACATACATTTGCAGTATTTTGTTTAGCAAAAAACCTTGATTGTATTTGTAGTTCCTTATTGGCATCTAATATATTCAATTCTTTTTCTAAAATTTCAATTAACTGTAGCTTACTTAAAACTTTTTCTAGCAGATCTCTATAAGTGGCTTTAGGTGTTTCTGGAAATACACAATTAACATGAGTATTTAGGTTCAAAATAGAGGATTCAAAATCCATAGCTATGTCTATTAAAAAAATCGCAAATATACTGTCAATTACAAGGACTTTTTCATGGTACATAAGCCTAGCATGTCCTTCTGATAGCCGAATCAAACTTTCTAATAATCTAACAGTGGTTCTAGCTTTATTTCTTGTACTTATCCTTCTTTGTACATTATAATAAGTTATCAATATTAATTGTGCATCTTCTGTTAATTTTGGTTGAAAATGTTTTATCTTCCTGAAATACATTTGTAAATGTTTAATTGGCCACAGTCCAGAATCAGTAAGTTTCGAAAAATTGTTTCCACCATTAAGAATATAATCAATAACCAGACTATCCCACTCCTGATTGACTGTATCTCTTAATATCATCACTAAATCAAATCGACTTAATAAAGGACTTGGCAAAGCTATGTTCAAAGGCATAGTTTGTGTAGGGTCTATGTTCCCTTTAGGGTTGCAAGCAGCTAATACTGAGCATCGAGTGTTCAATTTGCAAACCATTTTGGCTTTTGCAACACTTATAGTTTGTTGTTCCATGGCTTCATGAAGAGATGTTCTGTCATGTTCTTTCATTGAGTTGAATTCATCAATACAACAGATACCCCCATCTGACATTACTAAGGCCCCTGCTTCAAGTTGCCATTCACCATGCTCCATTGAGGCAGCAACAGTTAAACCTAAAATAAAAAAAGGGTTCTATCCTACATAAAAAACAGTGTATATAGATGTGTACTAACCTGCAGATGTAGATCCAACTCCAGTTGTCAATACTGCTCTGGGAACAATTTTTGCAGCAAATCTAAGTAGGTGAGATTTGGCAGTGCCAGGGTCACCTACAAGTAATAAATGTGATTCTGATCGAGTTCTAACCCCAGTTGAAGTTGTATCTTCTGTAGAACTCCCTCCTGCTAACACACAAGCTATTGCCAATTTTACTGGATATAATCCATAAATTTGTGAACAGAAAGATTTTAAAATTAAATCTCTACCTTCTAAAGGAGTTGTTTCATATTTTTTCCAGAAATTATTAAATAAATATTCACTTTCTGGATTTGAGGCAACAAAAGAAGTAATGTTTGTATCTACTTGTATGTGATTGGCTTTAAATACTATGTCTATGTCAATTTTTTTGCCTGGTGAAAATTCTCCTATTCTTCTTTTTACTATACCACATATTGTTACATCATCTCCAGGTTGACAACTATCTACTAAATCGTCTTCTAAAGTGACCCACATTGTACTGAGTGTAGAACCCATCCCATGTTGCCTCTCTTGTATTTTAATTTCTTGGTAATCTTTACAATTGTCTGTATCTAAATCACCTAAGCGAATTAAATTTGTTCCATCGCAACTTTCAGGATTTTTACACCTTGTAGGTTGTTTTATCATATATTTTCGCCTATAATCAGCTTTAACCATATTTTGATATTTACACTTCACACATATATAGTTTCTTTGATATTCTAGAACTTTGGCTACAGTCATTCTCATCACAGTTCCTGATATTTGTAGAAATTGTCCCTCTTCTTTATTACCTGGGAAAAATTTTCCTCGTCGAGCCAAATGTGCTAAATAAAATACACGACAGTGAATGCCGTTTTTTAATTTCAAGTTTTTGTCAATTTCTTTTATAAGGGACAGTTGAGCGGTGAAGGCTGCTTTGTCCCATTCTTCTAAACTTCTATCAGGATCATTTAACAATTCTCTTGCTAATTCAGGATTATATTCATTTAGTTCTATAAAGTTTATATTTATGGAAAAATGTTTTAATAAATCGTTACTACTAATGATGGATATTAAATCTTCCTTATGAAGTGAACGTAAATATTCTTCCCTCATTTTTGTGCATATGTACTTTTATGCTTCAAAAATTCGTAATAACAAAAAGAAGCAGTATTATTATTTGAGTTTTTAAGTTATAAAATGTCACTGTCGATAAAATTGGTTTGCTTGCACTGCTCGTAGCGAACTGTCATTCTAAACGTTACAATCAATATTTATTTCTGTGGTTTTAAACCGTACATAACCACAAAAGGATCTTGTATTTATTCCAGTAGTCTATGGTTTAATAAGGATATCAAACGCATACGGAAAAATTGACAAAACATCCTTAAAATCGTCAATCTTAGTAGAGACTAGACTAGATACCAATGGGGGCCTTTGGTCCAAGCATCCTTCTGTATGAGGTATCCTATATGATACTAGCTATGTCTACTATTACGAGTGTCGGTCAGATATTTCAGGGTTGAATAATATATAAAAAATTAATGACGTTGTAGATGCTACACAATCATGGATAAGCCATATTTTGATAAGGATCGTTGAGGTCCATCGTCAAGAGGTGATTTAAGAAACAAAATAAAACAGAGCGATTTTGAAGGTATATATTTACAATAAATACTTTACAAAAATACAAAGTAATGACTAGACAAACATATAATGACAGCGGGATTTCGTTTCCAACGATGAACGATTTTAATCTTGTAGATTAAAAAAAATACAATTTTACACCGGAAAAAAACACAAAAGTCCTCACAAATAGTCAGTTTATCAATGTATAATGATAATAAAAATTCTATAAAATAATACTTAACTTCGAATCGAATTAAAATACTCGATAGAATCTCCTCATTGTAAAATTAAATGAAATACACTCCGATCGTAAAAATATCATTTAAAACAAAAACATTTGTACATAACTAAAATTATGATAAGTATCTTATATTCAATAAAGTACTGACCAAGAATATTAATTCCAACAAGAAGCGACAAACAATAATAAAAAGATAATTTCTATGGAATAGTTGGTAGGACTGAAAAATGTCTTGACAGTTTGAAAAAAAATTAAAAAAATTTGAAAATGAAAAAAAGTTAAGGTATCAGTCTTTTCATTTTTATAACTTCCCAACACTGTCTCGACGTACTAACCCAAATTTATTCAAAACAATATATTCAAGGTTGGTTATGTTTGCCCCCACGATTTCAATAAAAAGGTGTTTAGCGCTCCTCGTTAGTTTAGTAGTGCTTTCAAGAAGTTTCTTAATGCTTGCAGACCGTAAAATATTTTTAAAAATTAAGAAAATTATGTTCTTCCTTCAACCTCCATACTGATATCATTTAATTATCAAAATATCTATGGCAACGTTTTAAGCATTTGAGATGGTTCACAAAAAGTATATTCGAAAGTACACTGTGCTATTTTTAAATCGAATAAGCTAAAATATTTTAAGTATGGTCTATTTAGAACAACGTGAACGAAAATTCCAAATAAATCACAGATATAATCCAAGCCCGATACGCTCGTATCGATAAAATTGTGCGCATGTCAACGTTTGACATACTACATCACTATAAACCAATTGTCAGCTGCTACAAACTATCTTAGTGCACCAAAACATTCTTAATCCGGAAAGTGTAGAGGAGCGAATTAAATTTAAGTTGGTAATTCTGTTTGATCTCTAGTAAATAACTTAGTAACTTTTAGTGGTTTGAGAAAGACTTCTCCTGGTTAGTATTAAATGCACTAAAGGCGGAATAGTTTGCGATTGTAGTGAAGTAATATGCTAAGATGAACGCCAATATAAGTACTGTAATAAATGTCATATTTATCACTTCTGACAGCTCCCTAAAATCTTACAGTTGACAGATGTCAGTTTTATCAACAAACGTCAACCTCTATGATTTTCAGAACACATAATATTCTGATCACACTTGTCATAAAGCATAAAGTTACTGTAAAAACTACCAATAACGATATTTTTTGACTGAATTATTGCCCAAATCTATTACGATGACATGATGATCGTTGGTAACGGCTATTCCGCTAGGTCTTTTCAATTTCGCGTCGTGAGAATCTATCAATTGATTTATATTTTCGGTTAGAGAGAGTAGTTGAATGTAAGTACGTCCTTTTTGGTCGGTTCTCGTTAGAAGGACTTTGTTGTCGGCATCTATGGCTATTCCACCGTATCTTCCTTTACCTAAAGAAAAATTAAAATAAAAAAAAATAAAAAAAGAAATTGGCGATTTTATTATAAATTACCTTTTCCTTCATCGTAAACGACTTCCATGAAATCTCCTTTAGCTGAAAACATCTGCACCCTCGAATCGGCCACAACTATTTCTCCCAATGGACCAACCGCCACCGAAGAGATCAAATTAAACGTTCCTTTCTTACCGACCTGGAACAATATTTTGCCTTCTGCGTCGAATACATAGACACAATTCATACCGTTATCAGCTATAAGGATGTGACCGTAATTTTTATCTGCAGCTATATCGATGGGTTCTTGGAAAGCGTTATAAGTGAAA
>CAJUYI010000042.1:277908-288619 GCA_910591695.1 Galerucella pusilla
ACCAACCGGTAAGAATAAAATTTTGAAATAGGTATAATTCAAACTGTTAAACTAAGAGGATTGCAGCGACTTTATGATGGATTCCTTAAAGTTAAAGATAGTGTGTTGGATAAAGCGTTTATTGTTTTCTATACAATTTTAGGTCTCCTCAACCATTGTCTAATATTAGACAATGCCTTAACTGAAGGGAAAAAGATAAAATCCTTGTAGTAGTATAAAAATAAAACAGGGAAGTTAATAATAAAGTGAAGTTTTGAAAGTTTTATTGATTAGAACGAAAAAAAAAATACAAAAATTCGTGTACGTATTTAGGTCTAGGGTCCAGGTATAATTCGGGCATCATTAGTCTGGTGCCGTTTATTCAAAAAGATAAAAATAATTTAACTGTTTTACACCAAACATTTTATTGACAATCGGTGATCAACTCTCGTCAAAAAGTATCTGATAGGTGCTGTTCTTATTGTTACGAACTCACTAATTCCGAAGCCGGTCCTGTCGCAAACGATGAATGCGACCTTTCTAGAAATGTTCTTTCGCAGGTAATATCCAAACTGTTCTGGAACTGTACCGGGCCATACAATGGTTTATCGCGAATGTTCTAGATATTTGAAGGAGTATATATACGTGGATTTTCGAGTGAATCGGTAAACAGTTTCAGTATACAGTGAGTGAACAAAAGTGAATATAAATAATGTTGAAGATAAATTAGGACAATTATTATACCGTGTGTAGATAAATTAATAGACATTAAGTAGTGTGTATATAAATTAAGATTATTATAGTGTGTAAGTGTTTCTTTAATAAATCGATAGTAATTAGCCATAGTGAGTGTATAATTTTTATCCCACGGTAAAAACTGTTTAAATAAATAAGAAAAACATTACATTATTTTGGGTTTAACAATTCACTAAAGGCGCGTTCTCACGGGTCAAGTTTAGTTGATCAACAAAAGTTAAATGAAAACTGTAATGAGAACCTATCTTTCAATAAAGTTGATCAACTTTATAATTGATCAACAAAAGTTTGACCCAGTCAAACTTTTATCGTTCAAGTGATGTGTCATCACGAATTGTTTTCATGTTGAAACTTGTCTTGAAACGTGTGAACTAGACAGTCAACATTTGTTGAATGTGTGGTAGGTACTCTTGCAACTGGTCGTGGTGTGTGTATTTGTATTTATTTGTGAAATAAAATTTTACTGAATGTATAAAAATACCAGAAGAATGATCCTCAAGTGGTCTGAAAATGTTATGATGGAATTTTTGGAATTATATCGTAAGTATGATTGTCTCTGGAATCACCGAACGGATAAATATAGAAATAGAGATGCACGAGAAAATGCTTTGGGTTATATTGTGAAGGAAATGGAAATTTCTGGTCTTACCATTGCGGATTTGAAAAACAAAATCAATAAAAAGTGGAATGGGATCAGATGAATTGTACATACCAAAATTATTTTGGTATAAAAGAGCGGATATATTTCTAAAAGGTGTTACAAATACGAGATACATCATTACAGTGATTCAGTTTTTATTGAAATATGTGAACAACAATTAATTCAATTCGTGGTCAATTTTTGTTGATCAACTAAACTTGACCCGTGAGAACGCGCCTTAAATCACTAAAGGTGCTATCAGACGGTTCACTTTTCGTTCATTTTTGTCTTTCACTTGGCATCTTTCACTCAAAATGATACATCTGAACTCAAAATGCAACAAGAGTGCTGAATGAATTCATTAATGAACCGATCCAACGATGTTGGATTTTTTCATTCGGTATCATTCACTCCGTCAGAATGAACGAAAAATGAACCGTCTGCACACAAAGAGAACGTTCACTCGGATTAAACTGATTCCGAGACGCACTACGTCACCCGACGACATATTTTGAAGAAGAACAGATGAATGTTCTTTTCTTTATCATTCACACTAAGTCGTGTGCACATGAAATGAAAGAATAATGAAGCATTCACTTGGGTGAATATTCACTCGAGTGAACCGTCTGATATCACCTTTATAAATGCTCTTTCCACGGCACAGCGCTTTCATCAAATGAATTCAAACAATAGCTCAGTCAGTCAAGACAATCAATTGATTATAATTCCAAAAGTTTTAAAATTTTGACGTAAGGTCGGGAATGGTATAAAAACAAACTATGAAATTTTGCAACCTTGTCCGAAGTCCGGAACATTGTTAAAATTAAAATTGTTACGGTCGTGAAAAAAATTCCAAAAGTTCTGCAAACTTGGGGAAGTTTTCGATATAATAGGTATTTCATATCACGTATTAAATTTGCAACCAATCTAAGTGTACGGAACCTTTTTTATTATTAAAAATTAATGTTTTTTTATTAAACTGAAGGAAAACGTTCCAAAAGTTCTGCAAATTTGACAGATCTATCGGAAAAATGTACCGAACGATTGTATAAATTTGCAACCTTTTACGTTTACCGGAACATGTTTATTTATAATTTTTTTTAATTCGTGGTCATTTTTTCGAGCAAGGCGGTCTCGGAATAATTACAAAAGTTTTGAAACTTGGTTGCAAACTTTGAAAACATCTATTCTGATGCATTTACAAATTTGCAACCTCATACGCGAGCCGGAACTTTATGCAATTTGCCCTTGAAGTACACTTAAAATAGAAAAACCGAAAATTGAGAATTTTGGACATGGGATAGTTCTGCCCCAAGGGGACGAAATATTTATTAAAAAAAAAACTTCAAAGCTTTTATAAACAGGAAATTTTAAGAAATTATGGAGAAATTCTTCTACAATTTGACAACGCCGCCTTTATCGTCAGCTGTTTTGATAAATGGGAACTTTGAATTGAAACGCATGTGCGCTATGTCGATTGGTTTGTTGTGGTTTTATTGCCAGATATAAACTATGTTCAACACAAAGAAATTGCATTGGCATTTTAAGTATTGCAAAATAGCCTTACGCTATAGCCTTATAGCATTCGCTCTTAAGAAAACAAAAACGCATCGTTTAAATATTTATTAGTCTCGGTAAATTACGGCTTTTGTCCTTATCTAATACATTATTTTATGGTCAATCGTAAATTAAAATTGTCGCTAATAAAATCAACGATTTCAATCATTAATTTAACCATTTACATATATTGTCTTTTAAAGACACAAAGGATGGAGTTCAGAGAGTGTACTGTACTCCATTTTATGATTTTTGACTTGATCAAAGAATACACACAACAACAAGAAGTGAAGCCCGGCGAAAAGCCTTTGATGTTGAAGGGACTAAAATAAATAACCTTGAAGGTGACAGCTAACTCTGGCATACACTAAGAATCATAATACATAAATGCTTACATCTTTACTCGACTCACACTTATGCGACATTCTGTATAGGTGTGAATCATTTTACCTTATATAACTGCCAAATAAATGAAAAAATTCACAATAACACACACCGCAAAGCACTAATTTTTAAAGAAGGTTCTATTTCGGTACAAAATAACTTTTAAAATGAATTATATGAAATAACAGAATATACTTACAATCTACAGCAGAACATGAATCGTCGTAGCCCCAAGTACGATCCACGTTAGTTTTTAATAATTCTTGTCACATCTCTTGCGGGTTAAGTTGAAAATAAACAAACACAGGTCGACACGACGGGCTCCCAAGTCCACTAAAAAACATGTAAATATTTACATCAGTTTGTTTGAACTATACAGAGCATATTTACAATGTGAGTACCGTTTAGGTACCACATGAACGTCATATATTACATTCTGGGAGGTTCTTGTTAATACAACTTTTTATATACAGGGTGTAAAATAATGATAGTATAGTTTAGGTTGAAATATATCGTATCGTCGGCTTCTACTGCCTTGAATCTAACATGACAATCACAACAAAACCAAAAATGTGAATATACATACCTTTATCATGCAATACTATCCCTTAAAAACCTGCCTTTTTTCCTAATGTACCTACATATTTCTAATAAAAGAAAAATCATAATCTACACTCACCAATAAATGTTTCAAAATATTCAGTAATGTTCAGCTGTTCTCTGTTTTTGTTTGGGAGACTGACTGAATGTTAGGGGAAAACTGAGGGGAAACGGGGTGGATGTATATAGTAGGTAGGAGTAAAATGAAAATCAATATCTAAAACGACTTGCTTGTCCTCCTCATTCATCCTTACTCCCCTTTAATAGATTATCCCTTTCATGAAAAATAAGTTACATATAAATAGGTATAATAGTAGGTGTGCACCTGATGCTGTATGAGAGCCACTTTATTAACATTTTATCAGTGAAAATATAAATAGTATAATGTGGCAACAATGCGATAGTTTATCAATAACTAAGATTATTTATATATGTGTTATGATGTATATTATAATTCGTCAAAACAATATCTAGTAAACACTAATCAATTATGCATTTTAATTCATAAATATTTATATAAAAAAAACGATAAGGAAATAATGGCACAATAAATATAAAATAATCTTATTTTGGCGGTCGACTATCCAGGGATTTGGAATTTAGAGCACGTTTAATATATGAAACATTTTTGTGACTTTGTTATATAATAAGATACATTACGTGTATCCTTTAATAGAAAAGGTGTGTCGAAGAGGGTGTGGACCATGACCATATAGGTAACAAAAGTTCACGCACTTTAATTTCATATGTAGTTTACCTACTCCGGGATATACCTAATATTAATAGGCAAGATGCTATAAATATATTTGGAATAAGTATAGACATGGTATGATTTTGAAATACCGGGTTAACCAGAAGTGAGAAAAAATTTTTAATAGTTCAAACAAAACTTGTATGTTTGTGAAGTATTTCCATGCTATCTCTATGCCGCTGTTTGCCAATTGGCAAAGGCAAAGCCGATTCGATGAAGACCTGACCGTTGACACGTGCCATATTAAGCTTGTCGTATGCCAATGAAAATCGCCGAAGTGTTAAGCCACTGGCCTCTCGCGCAAAACAAACAAATTACAAATTGCAGAAAGTTTTCACACAATATATTGAATTATAAAAAATTAGTACCTTCTAAAATATATAACACCCGGTAAAGGTATATCTTTAAATATCTAAAATTATAATATCTTTTGGTCATTAAGTTTTTAAAGATAAAAGTAATCAAGTTAATGCTAAATTATTTATTTGCAATAAATATGCTCCTTAAACGATAAGAAGCGACTAAAAACATATTCAACCTACACCGTTTGAAGGCGAAATTTTATTTTAAAACAATTCTCATTATTTATTTTATTTAATATATCATTTGTTTATTTACTTACCGATTTCTTATTTGTATTTTTGTAAACAAAACAATACTAACCTTAAACAAATCACCCACGTGCCTTGCCAAAACTGGTTTACAAGTTCTGTCTACTATTACGAAGTGCGGCTATGTAATTAAAAAACGAGCCATCTGTATTTGCATCAGTTAGTTATCTATGATCTGCATTACTGGATTTTAGGTTTACAAATGAAATAATCGTTTTATTTTACTTCTTCAATTCGAGAGTTTTGAATAAAGCCATGCTCATTTTATTTAATGTCTTCAAATCAGTTCTTAGCGTTAATTAACGCTAAGTTAAAAATTGTTTGGAATTAACCACGGTTAAAAATTTGGGGGGCCACTTAAAAAAGCATTTTCTAGCCCGTGGACATCAGGAGATTGCGCAGTAGGTCTATTAAATAGCAATGCGCAGACTCTTTACGTCCCTGACTTCTGTAGCTCTTATTTACATCTCATGTCAAAATTATTGTATTAATGGGCAGAACAAAAATATCTAATAAACAATTTTTTTGGTTAAAAATTGATAGTTAATAACCAGTTACCGGTTAACAAAATTATTAACCCATCACTGCTTCAAATGTTAAGATTGGTTGAACTTTTCCAAATGGGAAATTTTGAGGTCCAAAACTATTCGAAGGCCATAAAGGGTGAACTAATTTAGTGTATATCGTTTTTATACTCCTTTCCTACACCAGTGCCGTTTTGGTAGGGTTTTGAACCGTCCATAATTTTGCAGATGTGATAGAACTGATGGAATTATTAAAAGTAATGTCAAATTGAAAATTACGTGTTCTTACGTCAAACCTATTACTGATTATATCACCACAGGAGCGTTTAACAAATAACTAAAAGAAGAGCGTTTGTACGTCAAACAAATTACCCAAAGAAGAGCGTTTTTACGTGAAACAAATCAACGAAAGAAGAGTGTATGTCAAACTAGTGATTGGATCGCAGAAAAAAATCATAGACAAGTGATAATCCATCGGTAAACCGCCATCTGTTGGTAATCTCGAACTTACCTTACTTTTTAAATCAAAAAGATAGTTTTAAAATAATAATTATATTGATACCTGTTGAAATATTTATTTACTTTCTATAAAACATTAACACATGTTAAAATTTTGTTGGGTCTTACCTTCACCCATTACACAAAATTGTAAAAAATACCATATTTAAGAAATAACTAAATACACTAAATGTTTATTTTATGTAAAAAGTATAATCATGCAATATTTAAATTTAACTTGTTACTAACAATCTGAATAAAATTTTTTTCAATTTCCAATTAAAATTATATTGGAGTGTGTGTGCATCTTTTCATCGCATACTTCTTCGACATTTTCGACCTAATCCGAAAATATTTCAAGAAAAAGTAGATACTAAAAATTTTTATTGGCAATCTGTTACCTAAAGTAAAGATAAATACAAATATTTACAAAGCAGAGTAATTAAATATAATACAAACATTTCTCTTTACAATATCAATAACAAATTAATTTCCAAATTGAACAAATATAGGTATCGAGTTTTTCTTTTCATTTAAAAAAATCCAATCCCTATAGAACGAGAGATTAAATGCTATCATACAAACTTCAAAGAAATCTTATCAAGATAAATTCTTAAAGTAGAAAAATGAAAAAGTTCATAGTTGAAACTAAACTAAAAACAGGTCTATACGATTCTATTCCAACTCCAAGCTGGCGTACTCTTCGGGCGACACTTGAGTCACCATTAGATTACCGTCCGGAAGCATCACCACGACTTTATGAGTTCCACCTGTAACATCAAATGATCCATAAAACTGTTTAAATTATCTATCAAATAACAAATTTACCTGGACTTGGAGGTTCCGCTCGCACGACTTGTGCAACAACTTGATCGCTACTATCGACCTGATCCGTTTTAACCGACAGCGGTTCGGTTACGTCCGGACTTATTTCCGGCATAGAAATTTCCGGTTGAGCCTGAGTCGCTTCTTCAGCGGAAGTTTCCATTGCCTCCGCAACTTCGTTCGTCACCAATAAACATTGTTGTTGTCCGTCGCTACCTTGCGTTAAAAGTATCGTTTGTCCCTGTTCGTTTTGTCCCGCTACTTGATAAACGGTACCGTCATCTCCGGTGATAAAAATGGGATTTTCATTATCGGCTAGTGTAAACGAAGACATATCCGGTGCTAGGGTAGCTACCGGTTGAGCTTCAGCGGCTATTTCGTCGGTACCTTGTTGATGCGTCAAAATCGGCGTTTCAATCACGGCTGTCGGTTGTTCTTCAATTTGTTCGTTTACTTCCGGTGCCGATATTTGCATAGGGGAAGGTGCTTGTTTACGTTTTTGTGGGGTTTTTGAGGTTATCAGTAGTTCATCGTCACCTAAAACGTTAAATAATTATGTAATTGCTGTTGTTTTTTTTGTTAATTTTTTTACTTACTCATTAATGACGGCATGCTAATAACAGTCTTAGGTTTTTGCGGTACCATTTTACGTTCGATCCTCTCCGGTTGTCCTCTAACTACCATCGGTTCTTTTCTAGCCGGCGAAACTATCCTTTGTACTACCCCTGTACTGGTTCTCACTAATTTCGTTTGCATTTTCTGTTGGGTACCCATCATGTTGGAACTTCTACAAAAATATCAAGAATTCTGAAGTTTTTACCCAAAAATCCTAGTAGAAAAAAACTTACCTAACTGTCGTACCACCGATTTTCCTGACAGACGGCGAATTTTGAACGATTTGTCGGGTGTAAGAATAAACGTTTTTAGGCGAAGTATTGTGATTGGGACGAATGAATTTCGGCGGTTCACTGGCTACGTTAAATTTCGGTTTTGGCGCAGTCGGTTTAGTTCTGACGTACGTATTGACTTGCCGAACTACCGGACTCAGCCCTTGCGGACTTCGACCGATCGATGGGTTGGCGATTTTTTGCTATTAAACAAGAAAATAATTAAAATTTTTACAAAATAATTCAGTTTTTAATGACATCTTACTTGTAATCTTTGAGTGGGTGGACCTACTACGGTTCTTCTGATAACTTGACTACCGGTAAGTGCTTTATTCAGTATCGATGTGGGATTTGCAGCAACTTTTCGCGGCGTTACCGACATTTTTACGACCGGTTTCATCGGCGATGCCGTTGTGAATCTTTTTTCCGGTATATGTTGCGGTTCAGTCTAAAAAAAAACACCTTTAAAATAAAAGAATCATTCAAAATTTTATATTTACCTTAATAATTTTAACCTCATCGTCCTCATCTTCCAACAGATCGTGCATTTCGATGTCTACTGCATCTTGAGGTTCGTTCTTCAGATCCTCTTCCGTTATGTCGGCCGCTGCTAATTTAACTATGTTGTCTAATGACGAATCGGATTTGGCTTCTTCTGTAGGCTCTGGTTCCGGATCGGGGTATTCAATACCTTAAAAAAAATAAGTATTTTAGGTAGAGGTCACGTCCCTTGATGTTATTTCAACAAAACGTTCGAACATTTCATTATTATATAAGTAAATATAAATCAGGAAGGTTATTGTCAAGTTCCAGCGTGGTGCAAGACAAGAACAATTATATGTTTATCTGTTTTGCTCGAACTTGACCGGCTATATAAATATACTTTCAGTATTGATCAAAAGGAGAAGTTGATACAGAATACTTGAAGAAGACTATTCTATATAGTTGAATAGTCACCTACCAGTAATTATAAACCATTACGAATAAGATGGAAAGAATACTTTCAAGATCTACTGACGAATAAAAGCGACAACAAATATATACGACATCAGCAAACAAGAAGAAGAACGAGAAGAACAAATAAGTATAGATGAATTAAAAGAAACATTACAAAAACAGAAAAATGGGAAGGCGCAGAATATAACAAATTAACGATAGAAATGCTCAAAAATATAGAACAAGGAAAATAAATAATGCTAAGTATCTATAGAAAAATATGGGAACAGGAAAAAATGCCACAAGATTGGACCAGATCTCTCATAGTTTCGATATATAAAGACAAAGGCAGTAAAAAGGACTGCAATAACTATAGAGGAATTACATTACTATGTACTGCCATGAAAATATTTGAACAAATAATAGACAAAAGACTATATTAGAAAATACGTTGAATGAGTCACAAAGTGGCTTTAGGAAGGGCAGAAGCACACAGGATCATATTTTTTTCTATAAAGCAAATAACGGAAAAAGACTGGCAAGAAAATAAAAAGATATATCTAGTATTTATTGACTTAGAAAAAGCATTTGATAAAAAACCAAGAAGAAAGTTATGGAATATTCTCAAAAAACGCGGAGTTAGTAATAAGCTCATAAAATAAATTCAAATGATATACAGTAATAATGCTAACTCAGTTATAACCAAGAATCTACAATCGTCAACATTTAAAACCACTGAAGGACTAAGACAGGAGGCAGTTTAAGCCCAACTTTAATCATTATGTATTTGGACGAAATGATAAAAAAAAGAAAAGAATGAAAACAAAAAATTCAACATAGGACACATGGATCTTAACAAGGTAGAAGTTTCAGAAGCGGCATTTGCTGACGATATAGTTATATTTGCGAAAACTAAAGAAGATCTGAAACACAATATTGAAACATGGAATATTATCTTGAAAGAAAACGGGATGGTTATGAATAAAAACAAAAGTTATGGTTATAGGAGAAGGGAAAGAAAAAATAGATATAGAAATAGAAGGACAAGCTATAGAAAAAGTGACAACATTTCAATACTTGGGAATAACAATCGATCAAAACAAAACACAAGAAGCAGAAATCAATAAAATAGAAAAAACAATTAAACTCTACTATACGATGAACAAAAAAATCATACAAAATCATACAAAAAAAGACAAAATTAGGAATACAGATATAAGAAGTCATCTAAAAATAGAATCAATCCTAGAATTTATAGAATACAGACAACTGGGATTGGGGGGGCATTTACAAAGGATGGAAACACAAGACAGACTAAAAGAATATGGAAAGCAAAAATATTTAAAAATAAAAGAATAGGAAGACCTAGACAAACATGGAATAAAACTATTTCAGAAATATTGAAAAATAAAGGGAAAACATGAACAGTAGCAAAAAGATGGCAAAAAACCGAAAAAATTGGGAAAGCTTTAAAAGCATTTAGTTTAGTTACAGACACATACCCTGACACCAATTATTTGGTATATATGGTCCCGATTATATACAGGGTGTCCCACGACGATTAAGACAAGTAATATATCAGAATTGAGTAGTAGTAGATAATTATAATTTTGGGGGTGTAAATTAGACCAAATGTTGCACCTTGTTATTGTATTACCCAATGAGGTATTTGTTTTTGGTCACGTGACATCGAATTCAAAATTATTAATGGAACAACCTGTATATTTGTGACTTTCTGTGTTCCTCCCGATAAAACAATTACA
>CAJUYI010000042.1:288629-311384 GCA_910591695.1 Galerucella pusilla
ATTCTGATATATTACTTGTCTTAATCGTCGTGGGACACCCTGTATATATATATGTATAAGTATGCTATACGGCTAGGTACTTATGCATAGTATTAGTTTTGTATGTAGTGTAATGTATTTCATAAATAAATCAAACATGTCCCAGTGCTAGAAGAAGTTGTTTCATTCCTCTTGAGATGATCCTCCAAATGACCCGTGACCCGCAACACCACCTATTCAGGGGCCCTTCCACACTTATGATCTACGGAAGTATTCATCGACAATACATCCATAACAATGTTAATGTCACTTACCGGCAATTTTTCCAGTTTCAGGGTCCAAAGTAAACTCGGTATTTTCATCTTCGTCCGGTTCCGGTATTTTTATTTCATCGGGGAACGGTAACTCTTCCAATCCGTCATCGGACTCTTCCTCTTTTTGATCTTTTTCTTTCGATTTGGCAGACGATATTATTTTGGGCGTATGTTTGGGTACCAATTCGGGTAGTTTTTTTATTGGTATTTGTCTTTTTTCTGAATCTGATTTATTGAGACTCGGTTTTTTGACAAGTTCCGGGGTTCTCTTCACAACTTGGTGCGACGGTCTAATTTCCGTTACCAATTTTTGTGATCTCGCCAAGTGTGTCTTCATCACCTTCAAAAGAAAATAAGTTTATAATAAATAGACTAGTCGAATTAGCTTACTTTGAAGCGAAAAAAAAAACAAAATTGTTAACAGGATAGGAACAGTTGGAAATGGTAAATAGGCGTTTAATAAACGTAAAAATAAATAAATGCGTGAGCAGGGGTGTTTCCAGATATATTTGGGGGGTGAAAAGGGGTGGAATTTTGGATTATTGCGATTTCCGGCGAAAGTTGACGTCGGAATGAAAAGTGTACAATAGAAAAGTTGTAGATCATAAAAAGGTCTACAACTTTTGTGAAAATGGTTTTTTTATATAACCTCAAAAACTCCGAGAAAAATGCGAAAAACCGCTTTTATCGTTTTTTATTTTCCATTTCCACAATAATAATTTTATTTTAATAAAACTTGATAAAAGTATACCTTTGTATGTCCGAAAAATCCACAAATTTTTCCAGTTAAAAATATCAAGAGACTTCCGAGATAATCGCGTTTCTCGGCCCAAAAAAATATTTTTCAAATTAAAATTCTTTTTCGGAAAATTGTCGTAGAGACTTCATTCATATCGCTATTTTTTCGTCTTGAGTTATACTTTCTTGTGAAATAATAAAAATATACAATCTCCATTTAAAAACATGCTTAACAATTGGAAAATTCAAAAAATGAGTTCTGCAACCATCTTTTTTTTTTACTGAATGTCAATAATTCGTTTGAATTTTTAAATAACTCTCAAAAACGAATTGCACTATTCAATTGTATGAAAAAAATAAAAAAGATTCTTTTTCTACTACCGTGCGCTTTAACCCACTTTCCCGCACGCATTTTAGCTTTGAAAGTGTCACTTTCCCGCACTAGTGCGGGAAAGTAAAATTATGCAAGTTTTGACCTTATTAGATAGTTTTTTACTTCGGAAGTTATAACTATTCTTACACCAGGTGAATAAATAGTCCATCAAATAAAATCAACATGTTTTCCAGCGTTTTGTTGCATTTTTAATTTTATGAAAATATAAAATAATGAAAATATTTTGATATAACCTTGTAAATTCTTCAAAGTGGTGTCACAAAACAACTATCAAACCACCCGGGTTTGATATAAGAAAAATATATCAAATGAAATTCTTTCATCTACAAATGACTTAAAATTGTTGCCGTCACCCTCATCGTCATCTTTATGTGACCTGCAAACGATGCCATCCTCATCAACGTCATTCGCTCACCAGTTAACACCAAATAACTCCACTGGACCGGCAATTTTAAGTAATTCACAGAATGCAATAAATTGTGTTTCTAATATTAATATTTATAATAATAATTGATAATAATAATAATAAGTTTTTTATATGTGTGTTAAAATAAAATAAATTTTGAAAAATGGGTTGATATACTTTTTTGTATATACGGTCGTAGAAAAAATAATGTTCCTAACTCATGCGCGTAAAGTGTCTTTCCCGCCCTTGACCGCTTGCCCGAACTCCGCTTCGCGTCGTTCGGGTCAACTGCAGTCGCGTGCGGGAAAGTATCACTTTCCGCACTAGTTAGGAAAATAACTATTGTTTCATTATTGGATTAGATATTTCTATTTTTAAAAGTATTACTATGAACATACAAGTCGAATAATGACTAATGCAGATCCAACAATTATTGCTCAGAATGGTTGGAAGTTAGTAACATCAATATACGAAGGCAAACCAGAGTTATCTCTGAATGAATTAAGATTTCAACTGTATATAAAATCAACTGCAAAGTCAACATTCAAACTGGACAAACTACCACCCACTGTTGGTGCGGCAGCGGCTACACAACACTCTTATAGAGTTTTCTACCAACTTCAAACGTGGCTTGGAAACGAAACAACACCAACAATGTGGGGCTGGAAAGAAGAATCCTCAGGTTATCCGAGCGATATTGAAGAAGAAGAAGAAGATAATGAAATCACAAATAGAAGCAATATTGAAGAAATAGATGATCAATTTACAAACGTATTTAAAAAACCTCGATTGATGTAGTTTCATTAATTCACTCATTGTTAAGGTAAATATATATGGTTGCCGGATTATTATTTCACAAGAAAGTATAAGTCAAGACGAAAAAATGGCGACATGAATGAAGTATCTACGACAATTTCCCAAAGGAGAATTTTAATTTGAAAAATATTTTTTTGGGCCGAGAAACGTGATCATCTCGAAAGTCTCTCGATATTTTTATCTGGAAAAATTTGTGAATTTTTCGGACATAAAAAGGTATACATTCACGAAGTTTTGTCAAAATAAAATTATTATTGTATAAATGAAAAATAAAAAACGATAAAAGCGGTTTTTCGCATTTTTCTCGGAGATTTTGTTGATAAAATCAATTTCACAAAAGTTGTAGACCTTTTTTGATCTACAACTTTTCTGTTGTACAATTTTCTTTCCGACGTCAACTTTCGCCGGAAATCGCAATAATCCAAAATTCCACCCCTCAAATATATCTAGAAACACCCATGCTCACGCATTAATTTTTATTACGTTTATTATACGCCTATTTACCATTTCCAAATGTTCCCATCCTGTTAACAATGTTCTCTTTGTAAAAATGTTATTTGCCTGGACTAAAATTAGAAATTACTGAAAAAAAATTACTTACTTTTTGAGAGGGGATATTTTTGGGGCTCATCTGGACAATACGTTGAGTTGATGTACCATCTTTTTTCATAATTTTTATCTGGGTTTGACCGATTTTGGGGGCGACTTTAACAATAGTTTGGCCACCGCTTGTTGCTACTTTAGATGTATCAGAATCTAATTTGATGATTCCAGCAGTCTTTGACATAATGTAAACCTAGCAAAAATATAAATGATTTGAACATTTTTACATGTATAGAAAGATTGGACATAAAATTTAAATACCTAAGCGATATGTTGGGTGACTGTTAAAAAGAGAAAAGTACATCTGAAATATCATACTTTGTATAAGACATATTTTGAGTCGGCTTAATACAAACAGTTGCGTAAAAAGTTTTCTGCACAACGTGATTCCCAATTCAACGTGCAAGAGTCCACATATTTGCCTTGATCAATAAGTGAGTCAACTATGGAAACAAATAAGTTAAATCTAAACCCGATGAAAACAAGATATAGACTAAGTAGAGAGGGAATCGTTAAAAAAAAACCACCTCCTCACTTCTTAGAAATCAGACAATCTGGGACATGCCACAAGACGGTATGATGAAAAAGTATAACTTTTCAAAGAAATTCGTTACGGAATTAAGCAACAAGAAGGAATGGTATCCAAATACCATTACCAGACTTTGAAAGAATGCCATTCAATGGTACACAGACGGCTCAAAAGAAGGAACTGGGATAGGAGGGTTCAGGCCAGGGAACCAAACACTCTGAAAGCTTGGGAAAAACCCCAAGTATCTTTCAAGCGGAAATCCACGCCATAAGAAAGTGCGCCCAGTTCAATATTGATAAAGGATACAGAAGACAAAGGATTATCATAATGTCGGATATTCAAGCAGCCATTAAGGCACTGAGCTCTTGTGTAATCAGTTCCAAAATGGTGTGGGAATGCCTAGACAAACTCAATGAACTAGGCGAGAACAATATAGTCACCTTACTATGGATTCCAGGACACACTGGAATAGAAGGAAATGAAATAGCAGATGAACTAGCAAAAGGGAGGGACTGAAATACCTTTCTGGGGTCCTGAACCCTTTTGCGGAATCAGCCCCAATGTAATATTGGAAGAAATAAGTAAAGCCGAGAAAAAGAGAAGATCTGACCATTGGAAAGATCTAGTAGGGCTTATACAATCAAAGACTCTTCTGGGTGACTACAACCTGTTGAGATGTGACTACAACCTGTTGAGATCAAAAGAATGCATAAGTCAAAGTAAAACTGCGCTAAGAGATTTAACATGGATCCTAACGGGACATTGTCGCCTGAATGGGCACCTGAAAAAGATCAAAATAGTGGAGGAAGAAGAATGCAGATTTTGTGGAATGGAAGAAGAAACCTCCATCCACATACTTTCCAACTGCACAGCACTCCAGAATCCTAGAGAACAGCACCTGGGAGATTACTGGATAGAAGAGGAACATGTACCTAAGTTAAGCCCGCAGACATCCTAAAATTCCTCCGGGAAATAGGACTAAAGGAGCTACTAGTTTCTGAGACTCTCCTCAGAAACTGAGTAGAAGCAAGGGGGCACAATAGATCTTTAAGGTCTCAGTGAATGTCACCCCAAAATACAAAAAACCCAATGGGAAAATATGTGTGATGCCTTTGGATATCAAACACTCACCCCTGTGCTCAACGAAGGCAACTGTTTCTGATTGATCCTGACCACTCCATTGGCGTCCGGAATTAAAATGTTTTGCGGTAACGGTGAATTTTTACCGATTCCATTTTTGATAACTTGCACTGGCGTAGCGGTAGCGACGTTTGTCGGTTTTGGAGCGATTTTTCTAAACTGTATCTTCGGTTTAGTTTCAGGTTCTGAATCTTCGGACATGTCGTCGAATTTTAATCTTTTTTCAAAAGATTCGTCGCTATCTGGACTTCGAGATCGTTTAAGTCCAGTCATATTTTCATCGTCTGAAATATTACCACACCATGCTTTCACTTGATCCATAGCTTTTTGTTTGCTCGTTCTTTGAGGGCGACTGAAAAAAATAAACAATGATTAAATTTGTATAAAATTTGGATCTATTACAAATTCTTACTTTCCGATTGGACCAGTTGGGATCAAACTTGATGAACTTGCTGGAGAATTCATAGCAGGTTTTAATTTTGGTGAATTTTTAGCCAAGGCCATAGCTTGTTGCTTGGCTTTTTCAGCTTTTAGTTTCTTCAGTTGCTCCTCGAATTCATCCACCATTTGTTTGCAATGATTTAAATTAGCCATTGGTTCCCAGGTATTGTCCTCGCTAGAAATAAATAGAAGCTTACAACTTTCCACAGATCATATTACCAGATACAAATTATAAAAAATATCAAGATAATAATAAAAATTAAAGTTGTCCCTTAATAATATTGAATAAATTACAGTCGAACCTTCTAAATTGGCATCTTCAGGCTAAGAGAAGAAAGTTATACAACTCAAGTTCACTGATAAAAATAGAATTTCAATAAGAAGTTTCAAAAAAATGAATTTTATTCCGTTTGAAGCAAAATAAAGTAAAAAATTCACCAATACTCTCAGTACGAAACTTTGAATTTCAATTTTTTTTAATAAAATTATCACCTTGAAAAATGTTCCCATTTAATTTGATATTCCAACGTCTTTTTCTTTGGATTAAATCGTTTGGCAACAATTTTTTCCACTGCGTATTCACTTTTTTCCTTCGTCTGTACTGTTCTCATGGCTTTGTTGGAGTTAGCATCATTATTCGTCTAAGGAAAATGGTATGTTTAATAAAAATTATTTTCTATAAAATTAATAATTGAAGATTCTATGAAAGGTTTTGGTTGATAAGGAGTATCAGAAGGGAAGGAACAAGCATACATGAGGATGGTGTACATGCATAGTTGGGTTGGATGTGATAATATCTACGAGTGCATCCATGCATTATATTATATTTATGATGTTCCCTATTTCGACATGGTTAATTTATAAAATTGTTTGATATATGTAATGAGACATGTAAGGAATGTATCAATTTGTGAAAATGTGAAAAATAATATAAATATAATCACGAAAAATTTTAAGAATAGGGCAAGCATCAAAATATAAACATCAAATTTCAAAGTGCCCAAACACTTTACCTTCTGAATTATGGGAACAGCCTTAGGTTTATTAATGACTGTTCTTTTTACCTCAAGTAAAGGTGATTTAGAATTATCAAATGATGAATTTTCTTTATTACTATCTGCTGAAACCAAAAAGTTATTAAAAATTTTCACAATTTCACAATTATTATTACTTTTACCAAAACCATCCAAAGATAAAGGATCTTTGTCACCATCTGCATGAGCTTTTTGTACCTTGATCTCGGTTAATTTTGCAGTTCCTAGTTTTTGGCAGTATTGCAAAGTTTCTCCAGCAGATATCCAAGCATCTTTGTCAGTTTGAGCCAGAGTACACCAATCTTTGTATAGTTCCCATTGAGTACGTGAAGTGCCTTTTTCAGACTGTAATTTCACTTGTTTGCTTTTCCACAAAGCAAACGCCCAAACCTGAGGTTTACTTTCCAACATACAACTGGATAGCACTTTCGAAATCTGATTGCATTTTTTCAATTTATGCTCTTGAAATTCTTCTACCAAATAGAAAATTTCATGACATTCACCACACACCAAAATATCGATTTTCTTCATATTTTCTTGTGAACCTAAAGTGGCAAATACAAATATTAAAAAAGAGATCATTAAAAAAATATTTAGCATACTTTTGATAACTGTTGGATCTTGCATAACCTCTTCAGCAGATAACATTTCTTCTAAATCTGAATCTTTCATTATTGGAGTTTCAGCAGTTTCAGCTTTATTCACTTCAATTTCAGTTTTTTCATCTTTCACTACTGATTTATCTTCTTCAACCTTTACATCATTGGTTGGTCCTACAATGGGGTCTTCTTCATGCATTCTTTGCAACTCTTCCTCAAGGGAGCATACTGGATCCTTTTCTCTGAGTGTCACATCTTCTTCCTTAGAAACATCTTCTTTTGAAATATTCAAATCGTCAGTTTCTTCTGGTTTGCCTTCCAAATTAACATAATTTATTGAAGCAGGTTCGTCAGATAAAACAAGGGATGGCATCGACATATCTGCAGATATGTCAGGAGTATCACTATCAACGTTAGCTGCATTTGGTTCTTCAGAAATCGGCAATACAGTTTCACCCGGAGCGTTTTCAGCAGCTAGCGATTCTACAACATATTAGTTGATTTTAACATTCCATCCTAATACTATAACTATTCAAAACTCACCTAAGAAGGAATCTGCTTCTGAATTTACTGTAGCGGACAGGGGGACATCATTTAATTCAGAAATTAACGTATTTTCATCATTACTTCTATCAATAGAATCATTGTTAGGTCCAGATTCAACTTCATTGTTAGATTCCACTTCATTATTAGTTTCAACTTGATCGCTTATGTCGGCGTCTTCGTTAGATTCAATAATTTTTGTATTCAACGTTGGTTCTTCATCGTCCGTATGCATACTATTCATCCCCTCTTCGAGGGTAGAATTCGCTGTATCGAGTATCTCCGACTGGTGTTCAGACAACTCGGTTTTTTCGTCCATTGTATTGCACTGATTTTATGTCAAAACTACTTTCTCAAATTGACAGCTGAAACATGAATAAAGCCAGTGACATCCCCATTATATTAAAGAAAGGAAAAAATTTAGATTGTTCTGAAAAATATTAGAACAATTAATTATAAAGTAATTGGTCACATAGCATGGAAAATTTTTAATCCTTAGTCCAATCTACCTATACAACCAATTTTGCGTAGGTAGTAAACACATTAAAAAATGCTCCTAGGTCATTTGCATATTATATTATGCTTCTGGAACATGAGTACAATCACCGAATAATAATTAATTATTATTCGGTGGTACAATTCAATATATTTAAATCAAAACAATAATCATGGTGGTATCTTAAAGGTTATTAAAATCAGATATTTTTCTACAATAAAACATATGGCATTATATATGTGATATCGATTATTTAGGAAACATAATTAAATGCCAGAAGTATTTAGCCAACATTCTGCAATGTTTTAATTTAATTTTTTAATTATTACATCGAGATACGCTATTGGTCGATAAAGTATTTCCTTTTTATCATCTTTGATTTATGCATTAACCGCCATCCCGCCATTTATAAAGCTACCTCAAAACTGCTTTCTAGTTTTGACATACGAAAAATTTAAATAAAAATATACTATTGTACCCAAAATGATTACATACAAGACCAGAATATGCATAATATGTTCCTAAAAATACATTGATAATAATTTTAAAAAGTCTCAAAGGTCGCGAATGATGACTGTTGTCTACTACACAAAATGGCTGTTTGTCATGGTGTGCTAAATCGAACGCATTCCTGCCGTGAACTTAATTTTTTTGTTAAAACCTATTATACCTACAAAAAAACCGACAAATTAGACGTATTTTGATCTATATTTACTAAATATATAGCTAAATTTACCTTGGTTTCTTTATTATCCAAAAAGTTTCTCCACAAGCGTTCCAAACATAGCGATGGTGCTGCCACTTACTAAATGGCAACCGTGTTTGTAATTCGTGACGTCGAACCAATCGTTGAAGCGCCAAATTTGTACGTGGCGTCAATATTTAATTTGGAAAAATAATAAATATATAATTGGCAGAAAACTATAACTCACTTATCACTTACAGCAGGCTGCATTAAATTCTAGAATTATCACTTTTATTTAAAACTTGTAAACTTTGTATTATATTAAACACTAAATTGTAAATCGCAGACAAGGATCATGTCAACGAAGTAACTTCCGCTGGAGGTAAATTCAAATGATAATTGCGAAGGTAGGGGTAACTGTCAGGACAAAAAGTAGTGTTAGGTTTTATTAATTATACTTTAGTTCACTTAGTGTGGATTTAGTATGAACAATTAATTGATTACAGGCTGCTTAATATACCTGAATACTAAACAACTGTTCATATTGCAGATACACAATTTTATAGTAGGATATTAGCATTTGAATATAGGTATTCAAGACACAGTATACCTACCTGTTAGGTATACTGTGTTCAAGACAATAACAATCTTCGACACTACTACATTGAAAAAATGAAAATATTATACATAAATTACAATTAAAATAGTGTTTCTTACTATTTATCTGTATTGTGAGGATTAAAAGATTTTCCTAGTTATTTTTAATAAATATAGAAATGCAATACACGAAGCAAGATTCGTGGGTAGAATAGCCCCAAAATAGGTTTATTTTTTTTATTTAAATTATTGAAAATATAGCTATTTTGCTCTTACTTTTAACTATAAATATCATAACCTTAATTTTAGTGTGTACAGTAAAGAACGAGTTTGAATAACTAAGTCGGTTTGGTTGTCTTTTATTTTACTTAAGCAATAATGGCAGACGAAGAAGATGCCAAAGAGTACCGTTGGGAAACTGGTTACGAAAAGACTTGGTAAATATTCACCTTACAGTTTCAATATTTTTAATATTTCATTGTTTCCTTCCAGGGAGTCTATTAAGGAAGATGATGAAGGTTTTTTACAGGCTAGTGTAGCAGATATTGTGCAAAGGGCAAAGAGAAAACGTCAATCCCTTAAACATGGTAGTCAAAAATTGGGGATGATGAGACACTTATTCATACTTTTAGATTGTTCTGAGTCAATGTCCAGCCAAGATCTGAAACCAACAAGACTTATTTGTACTTTAAAAGTAAGAAATATAATCACCGAGTAAAATTGAATGAAAGTTAGTGTGATATATTTTAGCTATTGGAAATGTTTCTTGAAGAATTCTTTGACCAAAATCCCATCAGCCAGGTAGGCATCATACTTATGCAAAATAAAAGAGCTGAAAAGATAAGTGAATTGGCAGGAAACTGTAGGAAACACATAAAAATAATTTGTGGTTTAAATAGAACTAGTTTGCAAGGTGAACCATCATTACAAAATGGTTTAGATCTGGCAATGTCATCTCTTAAATTATTACCAGCACATGCAAGCAGAGAAATTTTAGCAATAATGGGTAGTTTAACCACATGTGACCCAGGTGATATTACAAAAACTATAGATGTAAGTGTTTTTTTGATCACTCAAATATATACCTTGATTTATCATTCTATTTCAGAGCTTGAAGCAGGAAGGGGTAAGATGTTCCATTATAGGCTTAGCTGCTGAAGTACACGTTTGTAGACAATTAGCTGATCAAACAAATGGTAGTTATAATATAATCCTAGATGACAATCACTTTAAAGATTTACTTATGCAGCAAGTTGACCCACCCCCTGCTGCAATGTGTCTTGAATCGAGCTTAATCAAGATGGGATTTCCACATCAACTTAATAATGAAGGATCAGAAGAACCCCTAACAATGTGCATGTGGTGAGTCACTATTTTATGTAGGGTCATTAATCATATTAAATCAACTGTTTCTCTAGTCATGTAGACAGCTCAGATGATGGAAGTAAGTTAACAACAGGAGGCTACTATTGTCCACAGTGTTTCAGTAAATATTGTGAACTTCCTGTAGAATGTCGAGCTTGTGGGTTAACTTTAGTATCCGCTCCTCATTTAGCAAGGTCTTACCATCACTTATTTCCCGCAGCTAATTATATTGAAGTTGATTTTAATAATCAAGTTAGCGGTTGTTTTGCATGTCAAAGGACTCTAGGAGAAGTAGATAAACAAGTGAGAAATAAAGAAGTGACTAAAAAGTATGTTTTTGATTTGTTTGTTTTTTTTAGGTCTACAATTGTCCGAACTGTAAAAAGATATTCTGTATAGATTGCGATATATTTATTCATGAAACTTTACATACTTGTCCGGGATGTTCTACAAATCCATTAACTTTTCAAATTGCTCTTACGAACTAACAGAAAATGGCTAAACATTTCAACTTGGGAAAATTTGTAATTATTTTGTATAGAAATAAATAAAAATACCCAATTAATGCGAATATTTTATTCAAGTGCTACATACATTTTAATAAAGCAATAATAAATATTTTAACACTAATCATATATAAAAAATAATAACCAAACACATTTACAATAGATTAGTACACTTTTTAATATAATAAAAATTATTCTTGTTAATTCAAAACGAAATATCTTCTATTAAATGGACTACTTCTTTTTAAGAGCTTTAATTCGGGCATCTAAACTAGTGACTGTGGAATTAATTTCGTTCAAGTTGGTTGCAAAACTTTCCTGAACACCCTGAAGGAGCATGCTATTATTTTGCACATTGCCCTTCATTTCTGCTTGTGCTATTTCAATCTGTGCTATAGTTTTTGTGATATTTGCAGCTGAAAATACAAAAAAATTGAGTATACTTAAACTTGAAATATAATTATTAACAAAAACTTTTATTTACCTTTATTATGTAACTGTTCCAAAGATTTGAGTCTGTCAATAGTGCGTGGCAACAATTTTGTAACATCTTCTGTATTTTTCACTAATTCAAATAATTCCAATATCTATAACATAAAATCTCGATAATACATATTGTTACTATATCTGTGTGACTTAGTACCATCTTGTCTTTATCTTCATCTTGCTGAACTTCCTTTTTCTTTTCTGCAATGGACTCCAGTTTTTGTGCCATTGCTCCTAATCTTCCTTCAATGTGATCTAGTTGAGAAGAATCTAAGAGGCTAGCTGTTGCACTTAAGTGTTCAGCTACTTCAAACAAGCTATCTGAAATTTTGAATTAAATTACACATTTGATAAGCAGAATATTTTATTGTATACTTTTGGATGTAGCTGCCGTTAATCTAGACAATTTATCACTGGGAGCTCCAATTACAGATTCCAGCTTATGAATTCTTGTTTCCAAGTCTGCTAATCTGCTGGTTTGAACTAGCCGGGCTTGTTCAGGTCTATAGTTGAATTGATAAACTATGCCAGATCCATCACTTACTACTTCAGATTCTGGTTTTTCATTTATAGTTGACTTGAAATTGTCTAATTGTGATAGAAGTTTACTAAAAGTATATTAGATAAATATAAAAGTTATTAACTTTTTTATTTAAGATATTTACTTAATTTGGGCTCCTTGAGGATCTGATATTTTCTGAATAATTTTCTCTCCCAAAGTATTTTCTAACTGTAGATCTGCCAATTGTTTTAATGCTTGCTCCACTTTCTGGCTAGATACAAGACAATTTTCAATTTCTTCCTTTTTACTATTTTTAAGTCTATCAACTTCTTCAAGAACTTCTTTCAATTCACACTGTAATCTTAAAGTTTAATGAGTAGTTATTAGCCGGCCATAACATTAATTTACTAACTAACCTATTATATTTTTGAATTAAAGTTTCATTTTCACCAGATCCAACTAATTCCCATTCTCCGCTTCGAGCATCATAACCTATTCTATTTTTTTTACTAACTTTGTTTGAGAAATCAACATTTTCCGTTCCTAGATATTTTCCTTTAAATTTATTAAAAGCTTCGTTTGAGGAAAGATGAATCCTCTCAATAGGATCATTATCTTCTTCAAAAAAATCAGCGGTTTGTTCTGATTCAGGAAGATCACAAGTTTCGTATACATCGGGTTCATCATGAGCCTAAAAATTGATAGAAATACGTTAAAAATTCAGTTTAATAATAAGCTTAGTTGCATGACCGGATC
The DNA here is from genome assembly GCA_910591695.1 of Galerucella pusilla. NCBI lineage: Eukaryota > Metazoa > Arthropoda > Insecta > Coleoptera > Chrysomelidae > Galerucella > Galerucella pusilla. The sequence goes on from CAJUYI010000042.1 coordinate 301,559, forward strand.
CCATAATTTTTGTTATTCACTTACTATTCCTGGTAGGTCTGCATATTTGGGATTGGCCATTGTAATGGGAAAATTGGTATATTTTTTACACCTGAGAGTTAATTAGTTTTTTTTTAATCTGGATCTGGAAAAAACAAAAATGATGATGAATCTGGATTCTGGACTTGACATTTGTTAACGTCACGTAACGTTGACAAAGACAAGTCTGATGACAAGGTCTTTGCTCTCGTTATCTACTAGCCACCAATAAAATTTAATTATATAATACTTGAAATTCTGTTTTTTCTCATTTTCTCTTTCATTTTATAAAAAATCTAAAAATCATGACATGAAAAAAATATTTAATAAATTCAAAGTGATGGTTTACGAAGTGGCTGATATGGGTAAGTTATCGAAAAATTAAGGTTAAAAGGTTTGAAAAATAGAAGTATATTGTAACCAAGTTTTCTATATAAATATATAAATAATTTGTAATAAATATAATGGAGAATTATAAAAAAGGTAAAAATGTGGAAGAACCATTTGAAAGAAACAAGATACCAGTACCAAACCTTCCTGACAATTTTCTTTGGATGCAGGTAATATTTAAATAAATTAAAAGGTTATTTTCAGTAACAATATTTTTAGGTGCGAGGAGGAAGTAAAGTTAGAAATCTTCTAACTCATGCTATAAACGAATTTCCAGAAGTAAAACATGTTGTTTGGACAGGATTTGGTCCCTCAGTAGGCAAATGTATTACCTGTGCAGAAATAATGAAAAGGGAATTTAACAATTCTCTACATCAAATTACTAAAATATGTTACAGACAGTAAGAATACTTATAGATCAATAGTAACGTTATTTAACATTATATTCTTTTAGTGTAGAAGAATATTGGGATCCACTTTTACCAGAATTAGATCAGTTGATTGTTAAAAGAAGATTACCAATGATCCATATTTATTTATCTTTAGAAATGTTAAACACAGAAGAATTAGGGTAAGGCAAAATAACATTTCCCAGTAGGGTGATATAATTTTAGCATTTTGAGAATAGAAAAGATAATAAACATCTTGAACATTTTTTATTATTTTCAGATATCAAGCACCTGGTCAGAAAGTACCCTTTCAAAAGGAAGGTGCTTCTATTAGAACTAAAACAAAGTTTTTAAATAAAAAAGAAAGAGAACAACACAAAAGGAAAAATAAACAAAGTGACAAAAATCAACAGTCCCGATCTATTGACCATCATGCTGGTAGTTCAACTAATAATACTCGGTAATTTTTGTTAACAAAGGCCATAACCGATTAACAATATTAATTTGGGTCCCTAGCCATTTTTGAAAACTGACTGTGGTCTTGTTTGATCTATTTAGGAACATCTTATTCTAAATTTTCAGCTCCCAAGATTCATTAGTGGCTTCCTTCTTTTTTTTGGCTTCTATCTCAGCCACAAATCAATATGTCAACTGAAAAACGTACCTAAACATGTTCTTTTTTTTTGAGTTTGCAACGAACCTAATACATCTTAGGAGCTGAGGCTTTCCAAACTAGTCAACTCCCCAGAGTCAGTTTCCAAAAATGGCTAGGGGCCCAAATCAACATTGTTAATTGGCCATTGCCTTTAAGCACATTTATATTGTATTAAATAAAAACACTTAATGTTAAAAAAATTTATTAATAATTACAAATCCCTTCAATTATCAAAGTTTGGTGGTGGTGGAGGTGGTCCTCTTGGCGGAAAGGGTGGTCTATTTCCACCAAAACCAGGAGGAGGTGGCGGTGGAGGTCTCCAATTAGGAGGAGGGGGTCGTCCTCCGGGAGGTGGCGGTGGTGGAAACATCCCTCCAAACCCTGGACCAGTGGAATTGTGACCAGGAGGTATTGGTAAACTTCCAGGAGCTGTTGCCCAAGGTGGTGGAGGTGGTATCATACCACGAGGAGCCACAGGTGGAGGAGGTGGTGGTTGTCTTTGAGAAGCACCTGCTGTGGCAAGTGGTGGGGCTCCAGGAGGTAAGGGAGGTTGGGAAGGAGGTAAAGGTGGAGGTGGAATACCTGAAGGAAAAGAACCTGGTGGAGGAACAGGAGGTGGAGGTGGTGGCATGTTTGATGGAGTAGGAGGTGGAGGAGGCATCATTCCCATTATTACTGGTGGTGGAGGAGGTGCTATTGTCATTGGCATCATACCTGAAAAAAAATACAATTAAGAAATGAATCATTTTAAGCAATAATACAGGTTTACCTATTGGAGGTGCATCAGCAAACAGTTGATGAGGTCTATCTGCCTGTGATAATGGATTTTGTGCTGCAAGTAATCGTTCTGCTGCTGAACCATGTCTTTCTCCTTTTGAATCCTTCTTGAATGCATAAGACACTGATATAGGTCTATTGCATAGGTACTGACCATTCATGGCTTCAATTGATGCATCAGATGCTTCAAAACTAGCAAAGTTTATAAATGCAAAACCCTTAGAGTTACCAGTCTCGGGGTCTCTCATTATCTACGAAAGTTTGAAAAAAGAAAGATGATAACAAATATATAATGAAATATAATTACCTTTGGAGTTTGCAATATTACACCGAAAGCTGAGAATGTATCATACAATAACTTTTCGTCAACTTCAGGGTCCAAATTTCCAATAAATATATTGGCTCCGACATCTAAGTTCTTTTGATGAGCAGAAGCTTTATTAACTCTTATTGGCTTCCCATACAATTTTATCATATTCATAATTTTAATAGCATAGTCAGCATCTTCTTCCCCCATGAATTCTACGAATCCATAACCCTGATGCATCATAGTGACACGATCTTTGGGCATATGAACATTGACTGCAAACATTTTAGGTTAGGCATTAATTTTTTGAGAATTTTCTACTTACCCAGAGGGCCAGCTTGTACAAAGAGTTCCCATAATAGAGATTCCGATACTTTATCATCTAAGCCTCCAACGTATATCGTGGCATCTGAAAAAACGTTTATATCACGATTTCAGTAAAACAGAGAGGTTATAAGAAAACTTACCTCTGTTTCTTTCTGCTATAGGCCCATTGGCCATTTTAATGAAAAAATAAAAATATGTTTGTGTTCAAGTAATTTCTGTTATAGTAACAGTTTTTACACAATAATATTTAAATCTTTTAAAAAATATCAACATCGGCGTCAGAATACACTAGCTTGACCTGACACATTCACCTATTCACCATTTTCAATTTTTGACAATTGACTTTGATATTTGATAGGTGACAGATTGACATTTACATAAAGCTATTTCTATTTTACAATTAGGTTTAAGAGTTTTGTTGAATCGGATTTGGTGTTAGATGTCTTTATTAATCATAAGTTATAATGTAATAATATGCACTTATATAAAAAAAAATTCAGTATCTATGTGGTCATAGATACCGCGAGTTCTCTCGCTGATTGCCGATGTTTTGGCTCCGTTTTTTTTATAATGGCATTTGTCATCTCCCTCTTTTCCACGGCTCCTTGCCCAGCAGCATCATCCGTTAGCTTTCAAAGAAAATAATCTATAATAGATCCCGTTCGCACCTAATTCATTAAACATTCCCCAGGAATTTGTGTAGTAATATCCCTGAAAAGTCAGCAAAAAACAGGGTCACATATTGAAGGCTTTACGCAAAAACTAATTAACTTAAGAGTAAGGGAATAAAATCTATGTACACTCATGCATTCGTCTCTCATTCATATTTACAACCATACACTCTCTCCCGTTCACTCCCAGTTGTAGTTAGTGATTTATGTACATATGTACAAAAGCAGAGGTATTATTTAATTTGTGTTTAACTTGGTCTGAGTTCCAATTGAAGGTTGGCGTGCAAGAGGCTATAACCATTTATACGACTTGCGCGAGAGTTTGCTATTTGATTATATAAGCTCTCTGGGAGACAGTACTTGTAGTACCTTTCTGCAAGAGTGGTTACATAATCAGTAATCGTTGGCATATCTGTCTTTCTGTGAAGCCATATATTGTTTGGAAGTCTGTTGTCGATTAGACCCACACCAGCTGCCATTCTTAGGCATTTATTCTGCACAACTTGCATGCGTGTGAATAAAGCTTTAGTGGTTGAACAGAACACTGGGTAGCCATACGTCATTGTCGGTCGCACCACCTGACTGTAGAGAAGAAGTTTATTCCTCATTGATAGTCGGCTGTTGCGACAGATTAATGGGTATAGCTGAGCCATTGTAGCTTTTGCTTTCTGAACTTGTGATGTTATGTGCAAGTTGTGCAGAGTATTCGGCTGAATAATGTAGCCAAGGTATTTGACGCTTTCTACCGGTGTGATGACGTTATTATCTATATTTAATCTATTGAATAGAAATGTTTTGGCTCTAAATTTGCCCCTCAGAACCATGTACTGCGTTTTCAGGGCATTCAGCATCAGCTTGTTATTGGATAAATAGGGAACGATTTTATTATTGAGATGATTTCCCACTTTTTTCAGGGCAAGCTCTGCTGTACTCGCTGTTTGAACCAGACAGACGTCGTCTGCATATAGTGCTGTCAGTAGCGTCTTACTGACAGGGAAATCTGCTGTAAACAGCGAGTACAGAGTCGGAGAAAGTACCGAGCCTTGCGGTACCCCTGCTTCCGTAGTATATGGTCCTGCCTCAGCATTTCCAATTTTCATAAAAAATTTCCTATCTTTTAGATAAGAATTTAAAAGTAATATTAAGTATCTTGGAATGCCTAATTCTATTAATTTAAATATTAATCCCGGGATCCAGACCGAGTCAAAGGCTTTACGGATGTCTAGGGATACCAGAACTGAAGGTTGTTTTTTTCTAAATCCTACTCTAGCGTAATTCAATACTCTGATAAGTTGGGAGGGACATCCGTGGTTGGCCCTAAACCCGTACTGTTCCTCCGGTACAATGCCTAAATCCGTTACTGTTCTCTCCAGTCTACTTAATATTACTTTGTCTATTATTTTCGCCAAGTTGCTAAGTAGTGATATAGGCCTGTAATTGTCAATGGAACTCCTACCATGTTGTGTCTTTGGTACCGGAATAACATTCGCCGTTTTGTAGGCTTCTGGGTAATGACCGGTTATTAGAATATAATTAATGATTTTCACCAGCAAAGTAATTATTTTCGGCGGCAGGTTTTTGATCAGAATGTTGTCAATCCCGTCTCTTCCCGGTGCTGTCTTAATTTTTAATTGCCCAATAATAGTGTAAATTTCCTTTGCTGATGAAAGTGATTTGGCTGGCAGAGTATGAGTCTCTTGCGCAAATCTCTCTACCTCTCTAATTTTATTTTCGTGCGATACTGTATTCGGCATATTGTTAGTGAAGTTACGCTGGAACTGTTCTCCGAATGCTTGAGCCATTTCCTTTTGATCTGTGATTAGTTGTCCGTCTTTTTCGATTTTTGCTATGCCTTTTTTTTTGTTTTTGATTTTCCTCATAGCTTTCCATATGCTGTTATTGTCTGTACCCATGTTTTCTAAGTAATTATTCCACGATCTATTTCTATGTCGTGTGATTTCATTCTGAATTTCTTTCTGCAAGATGAGCATGTCTTCTTGTAGTTGTTTGTCACGGGTGTGTTGCCATTGTTTTCTTATTTTATTTCTCTGGTTTATTTTGTTTATTGTCTCATCAGGAAGTTTGTCAGTTTTGTTGTGTAGAGTGATTTTTCTTGTGGTCTCGTTTCGTGCTTTTATTATGTTTGTTTCTATATCAGATAAAATTGAGTTTAGGTCGTCTTTATTTTGTATAGTGTCAATGTGTTTTGTACTGTTAGTCAATATTTTTCTATAAAGAGCCCAGTTTGTAGTTTTATAGTCATAATATGTTTTGTTTATCATCATTGTTTTGTGCTGTAGTTTGATTATAAGTTGAATGGGGTCATGATCTGAGGAAAGTTCTTTCAATGTCCTCAGTCTGTTAACTCCGTCTATGTTTTTGCTGATTACAATGTCCAATGTACTCGGAGTTTTCCCTGAGAATGGGAAGTGGGTAGGCTCCAATGTACACAAGACATTGCAATCAGAATTGTCGCAGAAGTTTCGAAGAACAGTTCCATTTGGATTAGGGATGGTGATATTACTATCCCATTCTGGATGCTTGCAATTGAGATCGCCTATTATAATAGCTTTATTATAATTTCCAATAATATTTTGGAAGTCGTCGTTGTTCAGTTTTGTTGTTGGGGAATTATATACCCCAATTATTGGTAATTTATTGTCTAGAATAATACCTAGATGTTCGATATTTGTGTTTATTTTGTTTAATAATTTGAAATTAAGACCTTTCTTAATTGCAAGAAGGATACCTCCCCCACGAGTGTCCCTGTCCTCCCTGAAATAAAGGTAATTCGCATTTCTTATTCTAATTTTTGTTTTATTATTCAGTAATGTCTCACTAATGAATAAGACATCTGGTTTATACATTTTTAGAAAATGCATTACATCGTGTGTCTTTGACGCAATGCCTCTAATGTTTACATATATGATATTTAAAATGTCTTTAATATGTGAACCTGTGCCTTGCATGACCTTAAATGTGATAACTATCAATAGTTTGAATGAATCTATTATAAATTATAAACTTATCGAGTTTTGTACTTGCCTGGACCATTAGATTGTACAAGTCTGTAACAGCCCTTGTCATCTCATCTAGGTTGATGATTTCGTTGAGTTTAGTGAACATATTGTTCAAGTTGAGCATCTTCGTCATATCGTCTCCTGGGATGGATTGGGTATTCTGTGGTGGGTGGAGGGTGTTGGTCATCTCTGGCCTCTTTTGTTGTGTGGACTTATTTTGCAGATTTGGGAATTCTTTCTCATTGTTTATTTGAATTTTTCTAGCTACCATTACTTCGTTGTTGTTGTCCTCCCAGGGGTTAAACTTTGGTAAGGGAGCGTCGACGTATTTTTTATTGACCGTTTGTTTGGTGTTCTGCCTCCGTTCTTCCAAATACTGTCTTCTTTTAATGAAGACAGGACATTTGTCCGAATTTGCAGGGTGGTTGCCTTGGCAATTGCAACATTTGGCTGGCTCGGCGGTGTTTTTGGTGCATTCCATCGTTTTGTGTGGCCCAGCACATTTCAGACATCTGGGAGGCCTTCCACAGTTTGTCGTGGCATGTCCCCATTGCTGGCAGACATGACACTGAATTATGGGCTTCTGTTGTCTTCTCAGCTCCCATATTACCCTGGTATTCTCAATTACCCTCACGTTTCTGTTTAGGTAGTCGAGTGTTATGATGGGCGTAGTTATAACGAGGAACAGAGGGCGACCTTTCGTGTTCATTCGATAGATATTTTTAGGTTCTATTTGGTAGTGGTCGTTGAGGTCTTCTTTTATGTCTTCCGGGCTGATGTCGCCTGCCAATCCACGGATAACAAAAGCGTGCGATTTCTCTTCCCTCCTCGCGTATGTATGGAATGGTATTTTTTCTGTTGTTAGCTTTGCTTTTAGCTTATCATGATCTTCGTCCTCTAGGGTGAATACAACAACAGACTTGTTGTTGTATTTTATTTCGAATTCTCCTACAAAGTCTTGTTTTAGTAGGTTGACAATGCTCTTATGGTCTGGCATATTTCCATCAATCACGATCGGTGGGCACATTTTCTTAAGAGGTTTATCCTTGGAGTTAGTAGGAATTGATGTGTTTGTCTTTTTCGTGTTTTTATTTTCGGTTTTGGTAGTGTTTTTGTTGTGTCCTGTCTCCGGCATTTTCGTTTCTTTTCTGGTTTTCTTAGATTTGGTTCTTTTTCTCTTCTTTTCAGTTTGTTTGTTGTGATTTTCCTCTTGGTTAGTTTCAAGTTCATCTTCAGATAGCGATTCGTACTGATTGCTAATCGGAATAGGGGTGGTTTTGATTGCGTTGTTAGCGAAGACTTGTGCGTAGGAAATGGTTTTTCTCGGGATAACGAACTCCTCTGTTTCCATCATAATGGTAGCTGGTTGTGAGTTATCGATTTCAATTACGTCGAAATTTTCATTTCGGAAATTGCGTGGTTTACTGGTGATTTTCTTACCGCCCCCTGCTAGTTGGTTGTACTGAGAGACGAAGTGGTCCTCCTCATCCCCTCCAGTTTTGTTTAATAACGAAGATGGTCTGAATCTTAATTTCGAGATTTGATTTTCTTTTTCCTTTTCCACCTCGATGCTCCAGTCTGGTGATTTCACGGTTTTATGCACCTCAGCAACCGTTAAATGGTGTACAGAATGTATCTGGATTGCGTCCTCCGACGAAGAACTGTTCTGGTTTTTGATTTCTTTCATACTGTCCATATGTTCATTTGGTGTAAGAGTTATGGAGGGTGAATTTATTTTGCACGTGTTTTCTAAACATATGTTTACATTACTATTATCTTCTCTGTGGGTTGGATTTTTCTGTACCGTGTCTTGTGGTGATTGTGTTGAGAGCGACCGTCCGGTGTCCGCCTTGCTTTCTATGTACCTTTTTTCGTGTTCTATCCACTTTTGTTCACTCACTATACATTTCTCCACGTCTATGGTGTTGACTTTTTTCATGTGTCTTTTATTGTTTGGATCAGTTTTGGTCGATACAGTTGTTTCAGGTAAGGTTTGAACGTTTGCAGGTATGTTGCTTAGTTCTGAACACTTTTCCCTGGTTTCCATGTACTTTTCTACGGTTTTTTTTGATTTTTTGAGGAGGCGAATCGTAGATTCTGCATCAGACGATGAAGTCTCCGAATTTGTACTTGCTATATCTTCACTTGTTTTCAAATTTGTATATAATTCACTTATGTCGTCGTTCTGTTGCCTACACTCATTAACAGGACTTTTATCGGAAATTTTAGAGTCAGTTTGGTTTTGATTGTTGCAATCTTTTTTCCTAGATCTTTCCAGTTTTAGTTTTTTCTCTCTTACCCTATCTGTTAATTTTTTATAATGTTCAATATTAATTTCTGGCGAAGTGCATGGAAGGCTTTCCATACAAGGTGAAGATTTCGTTGTCGATTCTTCTGTTGTTATTGTGTTGTTAGAATGTTTGCTCACATTCTTTTTAACTGTATTATGCCTATCTCTCGTGGTTAGTTTATTTCTGAGAGACGGCTTTTTTTTCGTGACTTTAAAATAAGGGTGACTTCTCTTATCTTGATTTTTGTATTGTTTCTGTTCACTGTCACATGCACTGTTTTTGCTCCTAATTGTGTATAACTGGTTTAGGTTTTCTGCCTTGAAATGAGTTGGTGAGCACTCTTTAACTGTTTGTATTTTTTTCCTCAGGTTGAGGGTGTATTCCGTAGGTTCGCCTACATCATCGGAAATTCCCGATTTATCGGGATTTATGAATCTAGCTCCACTTATTTTACGGAATATTTTTGGTATTTTAAATGTTTAACTGGTTTAAAAACTTGTATTACTTTTTAACTATCGCAAAAGGTGATTAGTGTTAATTAACGTCCGTTCTCCACGGAGGTTGAAATGATACTCTGCTCGGATTTGGTAATAATCATAAACTATTTTATAAACATTTTTATTTATTTATTGAAACATAAATGTATTAAACAGTCTTATTAACATTAGTTCTTGGTTTTCTTATTAAATAGTGTGGAAAAATGAGGAATGTTCATTAGTAGATTGTTGTTGAAAAGGTGTATACTTGTTTAATTGTGAATATTGTCCAAATGATTCACTGGGATGTTCATATTCTTGACTGGATTGTCCGTAGAATGATGATTTAGGTTGTTCATAGATTCCTCTAGATTGTTCATAGGTTCCTCTGGGATGTTCAAAGACTTGGCTAGATTGTCCATAGAATGTTGATCTAGGCTGTTCATAGGTTTCTCTAAATTGTTCGTAAGCTTGACTGGATGGTCTATAAAATGATGATCTAGGC
>CAJUYI010000042.1:317404-351562 GCA_910591695.1 Galerucella pusilla
TGCGCTAAGAGTTTCATAACAGGGATCCTAAAGGGACATTGTCGCCTGAATGGGCACCTGAAAAAGCTCAAAATAGTGGAGGAAGAAGAATGTAGATTTTGTGGCATGGAAGAAGAAACCTCCATCCACATTCTTTCCAACTGCACAGCACTTCAGAATCCTAGAGCACAGCACCTGGGAGATTACTGGATAGAAGTGGAACATTTCCTCCGGGAAATAGGACTAAAGGAGCTACTAGTTTCTGAGACTCTCCTCAAAAACGAAGTAGAAGTAAGGGGACACAATAGATATTTTAGGCTTCAATGAATGTCACCCCAAAATAAATACATACATACAACCCATAGTTACAACGTACCTGATAGAAATATCCTCGGTATTTTTAATAGTATTATGCAATTCAGTAAACAAAGGATCCGCCCTTTGATGTATGATTATCAATTGACCTAAAGCTGCAGCAGATTTGAGCCTCACAGCTCGATTCGGATCGTTTAAAGCTTTAACAAACGTAGTTTGGAGCTGCGGTAAAAATTGTTTCAACATAATTCCAACCTAAAACAAAACCAATACTAAATATCTACCCTACGATCGATTTTTTTTTTCAAATTTACCTTCGCCAACAACGTCGCTAACGCTTCTAAAACAGCAGTCTTAACATTGGCACTGAATCTATCACCTAAAATCCTAATAAGCGGTCCTGTAATAGCTACAACGCTAGGTTGTAAAGCCTGCGCACTGGTAACTTTAATTACTTCGCCTAAACCGTGAGCCGCCGCTTCTTTTTCGTCGCCGTCTCCGTTCAAAATGGCTTCTCGGAAGATTGGCAAGATAGGAGCGATACCTTTGGGTATACAAAAACCTGGAAGTAGGTCAGATGTACCTTTCAAATCGGACATAGCATAACGTACAGCTTGACGTACGTCGGAAACGTAGGTTGCTTGTTGTTTCGGCTCTAAAGTCTGGAAGGTAATGAATAAATGTTTATTATTATCATCTAATTAAAGGCAAATTTTACCTTGGTAACTGCGTTAAGAGCTTCCCATGACATTTGTAAAACTTCCTTATCAGAATCAATACAAAGATGTATAAGTCCTCTAAGCAATTGTGGTACGTGTGTAATGTACTGAGCTTTAGAATTGGCACAAAAACCACATAGTAAAGTAGCAGCTGCTCGTCTTTGATCGGCGTTTTCGTTTCTTGTGTTTTCTAGGAGTGTATCTATGACAGTTCGGATACCAACTTCGTCAATAACCGATAGAACAACCGCTTGACAATACTCCATTTGCTAAAAGTAGTTTCAGAAGGTTAAAATGGATTTATGAAAATTTTTGATTATATTTATTAACCTGTACTTCTTCAGGAGTTCCTCGAGACGTTGCAAGTGTAATTTGAAGTGCTGGGAGTATCTTCGGAAGATATTTGTTCAAAGCTTCGCCAGCTACAGATGCAAGAATTGCTAAAGCTTTAGTGTTAGCTGGTGGTGCAGTCAATTGAGGTACCAAATAAGGTAAAACCACACGAGATTTGATTGCCATAACTTGTCTTAAACCGTCCAAAGTCCATTCAACCACTTCAGGATCTTCATGGTTCTATGAAAATTGTATGATTTGAATTGTGTTAAATCAATAAAAATTAGTGGATACTCACCAATTGATTGAGTAAAGTAGGCAAAATGTCGTCAAGAGCTCTTGAACCTACTGTGAAATGTAAACTGTCAAATGTCTTAGCCGCCGCTTGTCTGACTTCTGGTAATGGATCACATAAAGCTTTTCGAACAGTTGGTACTAAAGAATTGACAAACGTAAGCACCATTTCTTTGGAAGTCGATGCCATTATTTCAGACAAACCGATACAGACACCCTGCCTTTGATCTGCCTGTGGTGACTGTAAACCTCGTTCCAAAATAGGTATAATTTCAGGAAGAACCCTTTCTCCCAATTTACGTACTAAATCTCCCAGAGTTCTTGCAGCCACTTGACGTTTATCGTAACTGTCACTAGCTAAGCAACTAATAAGAGAAAATAAATTAGTAAAAGTATCTGTTGGATATTTTATTATTTACCCAAGTAAAAGACCGAATAAAGTAGGTAGAATCTCTCTTAAAGTTCTTGGAGTATTTGTAACGACAACCTTCCATACATGTAAAGCAGCTTGTCGTACCATCAGAGCCACATCGGATCTACCCATATACAATCCGGCAAGTACTCTGTTTCGTCTTTCAGCACCGAGCGCTTTAATAATAGCCATGTGAGATTGTTCGGTACCAAAGTTGTCGTCTTCGCTTGCTGTTTCGGTACTCATTTTACCAGTAACTCCCGATATTCTATACAGCAAATCCCCCAAAAGTTGAACCGAACTAAAAGTGAAAATATTCTTTAATACTGATATGTTTTTATAATTATGCAGTTAACGTTTTTAGTACCTGTATCTAATTCTCCAATTTTCATCGAACAAACCACCTTCTAATTCGGGTAATAATAACAATATGGCGGAATCGGCGTAAAGGGTAACAATCCTTTGACCCGCTCTTAGAGCGGTGTCTCTAACATACTCATTTTCATCGGCGAGCGCTTTCAAAATGGGATTAATAATTTGTCCAATGTAAGGCGTGAATTCACTGGTAAATACCACAGGCATGTAAATGAACATCATAATGTAACCATCTTTAACGTGAGGAGCTATATCGGTACGTTCGGCGGTACTAATAATCTCCGGCATTAGTTTGTGTAGTTTTTCCACTCCTAATCCACCTACAACTTCGGATAAACCTTGCGCTGCTCCGGATCGATCTACAGAGCTAGTTTCCGACGTTAATGTCGTCATCAACCACGGTAATAGATCTTCAAAGCTCGATTCTCCCATTCCTCTAACCATCGCCCCTAAAGCTCTAGCGCTTACCGATCGTACCTCAGGTACTGGATCTAACAATGAAGTTTTCAATCCCGGTATGATTGTGGGTAAATATGGCATGAGATCCTTTTGATCCGTTAACGAGTACATGTTTCCTATAATCTGAGCCGCCATTTTACGCGTTTCCGTCGATCTGTCAATGAAAGCGCGTTGAACTACCGGCATGATTAGAGCCAATGATGGAGCGTCTATAAAATGAACGAATTGCGTATCTAAGAGTGTTTGTAAACAAACGGAGGTTTTATTAGAAGGATCTTGCAAAGCTTTTAGAAGTACTGGAACTATCGCTTGAATTTCGGGGTTTCTAATTACAGATCCGATTACTTTTAACGCGGCTGCGCCGGCTTCTTGTACTTTCATATGGGAATCACTGAGGACTTCTATTAACTTCGGTACGATGCTCGGTAGACACGATGACAGTTGTTTAGGCGCGCAGTACGCCATTGCACCTAGTAATTCTACGGAGCCGGTTTTTGTTCTCCACGAATCTTCTTCTAGTGCTGCTAATAAGGAAGGTAGTACTAGTTTTACACCATGACCGGATAATTTACTCATGACTACTTTAGCTGTATCGTCGGCAGCTGGAAATAAATAAAAAATCTTGAATGTCAGAGATAAAAAAGTAAAAAGCAAAAAAGATGGCAGACATTATGGTGCACAAAATAGTAAATTACACGCCGAGGTGGAAAGAGTTTCTTTACTGTCGAGAGATTGGCTATTATCTCGAGACAGGAATGAAACTTCCTACCGAGGTTTGTATACTACTTTATTTACAACCATCATATCCCAATCAAAATTAATAAATTTTTTTCTACAAACGTCAAAAAATGACAACGTTCGCGCATTGACAACAATATGCGAAGTGACCCTTTTTTTTCATTTTCCTTCGTTACCATGACATCGTGCGCGAAGAAGTGTGAAATACTTACTTCGCACACTGCATGTAAACTATATGGGATTTTTATATTTTAACCTTTATGTTCCTCAATCAAGCAGAAATCCAAGAAATCATTTATTTATTAATGTATAACAATAATTACGGCTTTCAAATTGTGAGAAAATTTAACACTACCTAATTTTATTTATTATTATTTACAATGTTAACATTAATGGTGCAGCCAGTGCACGAACTAATATTTATTCCTAAACCAGATAACTCAGATTCAGCTCGTGATATCGTAGTTTTGGGAGTTGGAAGACTATTCATTTTTGATTTGCAAGCAACTGCCGTAGAGGTGACAGCACTTGATCCTGAAATTTCACAGTCTAAAATTTTATTTGATATTTGAATTTTATTGTTGATAGAATCTTCCACGTATCCTTCGGCCACAGTCGAAGATTTCCATCCTCCATGTCGCTTCAAAACACATATTTCGGCCCCCGTATTAGCAAGGAGTGTGGCTGATGTTCTCCGAAAACAACGGCCCATGTAGACATCAGGATTTGGTAATTTTAGGTGTTTTGCTATTAAGCTAGGCATCTTTCCAATACTATTTATTCCAACAACTTGGTTAAAACATCTCTTATTTTGATACTTCAAAAACAATCGGCGAATGGTAGCATAAATTGGACGAAGAGCCGCATATTTTCGTTAAATGTCAGTATAATCTAAATTTGAAACTGTAAAAATTCGTTGTATATTCGTTTTTGTATCGGGTACGTTAACAATCAAAATGGAATTTTTATCTTCTATGTCATCGACCGTCATTTTAGTGAGTCCCTCACGGCGGCAAGCACCCGAAATACCCAGTATTAAAACAATCTAAAAGGAAATCAGTAATTTAAAAAACACATAAAACAATTATCAAAAATCTACCTTAACCAACAAATAGGTTTCATCATCTGCCTCTCTAGTCAATACCTTAGATTTCTTAGGATGGTTTCCAACTGACAATTTTTTCAAATATGGAACCAACTTGGTAAATTTCTTAAAATCCACGTTTTCTTCAACATTGAGTGTTGCTTTCCACATAGAATATATTGCCCATAACGTGGAAGACTTCTTAGACTTCTTTGCAAAATATGCCAACAGCAAATTTTCGGATATTTTTCTGGTTTTATTTGCTTCACACCACTCTTTAAATTGCTGATATGCATTTTCATTCTGGCGCCTCGATTTCTCCGGTAAAAGATTTGAAATTACTGAATTGGCCGCATCTGTCAAGTTAGGTGGGGTACTGCTTACTTCATCGTCGCTCGAAATTTCCATTATTTTACCGTTATAAATATCACGCACGAAATTGACTCGAATAAAAAGTCACTCCAAAATAATTATCAAGATCTGTCACTTTGAAGTAATTGTCAACAAATGCCATTTTATTTCCATAGTTACAGTAATTATTTGATTTGGACAAAACAGTTTAAGCCAGTTCAATACTATTTTTCATATTAATCTAAGTATGTTACTTATTTTAGAACAATATTTTTGACGTTTGTAGAAAAAATTTTGTTTGCATCTTGCAGTTCTCGATCACCAAAGTAGCATTTCGCGCACTAGATACAAAAATAACTATTGTTTTGTTCTGAACACACCTAAAATATTACATTTGACAACTACTGTCACCAATATAAATAAATGATAAAGTCGGATGGATATTAAGTTCACGAATAATAAATCAAGAAAAATGTCCTCCGATGAAGAATTGATGGATTGTTCCCCTCCAGAAATAGGTATTATAATATTTATCAAGGGGTTTTATTTTTAAATATAAAAAATAATCATCTAAAATAGATTAACGATCACATTATTTTAGAGGGCGGGAAGTAGAGGTAAGTAATATGACACTTCCTAACCTTCAATGACGTTAGTAATGACAGCATTACATATATGGTTGTGAATAAAAATAGTTTCCTACCTGTACGAACATATTGGCTGGTATCTCCGAAACATTGTAACAAATGCGGCAGCACATGAACGATGTAAGGTTCGAACAACTTCCCCAACATTTGAAACAGCATCTCAAAAGCAAACAAAGCACCCTCTCGGTGCTTATAATTTTTCTTGTCTTGAATAGAATCGGTTAATTTGGTCATAATATCGTGTTGTTTCAGTGCCAAGATCCCCATTCCTTTAACAAGCCCCGCCAATCCGTAAGCAGCGCCTTTTCTTTCTCCGTACTTATCTCCTTTAAGAAGTTGATGAAGGAGTTTATTGACGTATCCGGGAGCGTCGTCTTTAACAGAGGGTATTAAAGGTGGTAGACAGTTCGATACGGATTCTTGAACAGTTTGAGATGGTGTTGATAACGCCTGTATTAAACGTAAAACAATAGGTTTGATTCTCGGATCGTCTTTGTCTAAATGTCTGGCTAACGAACCCATTAAAATGACCACGGCTTGTTTAACGGCATCGTATGTGGCGGATTTGGAAGATTTCCCCATAAAATTGTCGAATACCGGCCAAAGTGTACCGACTGTTTCCTTTCCGTGAAGATCTACAACTCTTAAAGCTGCATTTAGCATTTCTTTTCTGACAAATTCATTTCTATCTCCCAATGATTTGAATACGAAAAACTGTATCAAATCCGCAATTAGTTCATCGGTAAATAAATGAGATAACTCTGCTAGAGCTAGTGCTACTCCTCTTCTAGGGAACCAGGTATCGACGGCTTTTTCTATTTCTCTACCGAACTCATCAACTTTAGCCGGAATCATTTTCAATCTATCTTCGTATAATTGTATCAGTTGCTTCAATGTTTCTTCAACTTGACTTTGATCTGTTTCTAAAAGTGCCGCTAGAGATTTAGCCGCAGCAGATTGTACACATTCGACAGGATGTTCTACATCGTCCATCAACAATTCACTCAACACAACAGGAAAGTCCATATCCGCTTGTTTCCATAATTGATCAGCTATAATTCTATTTTCGTCGTTTTCATCGAACCGAGCTATCCAAATTCTTTTAAAAACTTTCAATGCGTACTGATAATTGCTTTTATATGTAGGAAGTGATAAAATATCAATAGTAAGACCTCTTAGGGCGGCATCTCTTACTACAGACGCCGGGCTCTGTAACGCACCTAGTAGAACATCGATTTCATCGGTCGTAGCTTTAGCACACCCCGATTTTCCACTAATACAAGCCGCTACTTCTAAAAGACAAGCTTCGCATTGGGACTGAACTCTACCTTGAGTAGAATTTAGTATTTCAACAAGGAGTCCTAATATTTGTTTGGTAGGTAGGTACTGGGGATGGTACGCACCTTTGGTACCATTATCTTCAGTTCCACGCAACTTAGCGTGTTCGGCTATTATTTGAAGACCATCGTGGAGTAATTCGTCGTGATTCCTGGCGTAATTCGAAGTTAAACTGTATTTAAGAAATGGGAAAATGTAGCAAAATGCTGGAACTGTCAAACAATTTTTATTATGTACAGTTCTATCATGTATAAGAGCTACGGCTCTAACCATTGCTTTGTGGATGTTTTCCGATTCCCAATTGGTGTCTAAATCGCACTGTGGTTTGGCTAATCTTAGAGTTAGATTAGCCAATAGTTCCCCCAAAGTATCCAAATCATTGGAAAACACTGTTTTCCTCAGATTTGTGAAAAGCTTGCAGATGAGAGGTGCGGCTAGGGGTGACTGCAAGTCTTGTAGTAAAGAGGGGAGAAGATCTTTGAAGTATAGTGATAAATAAAAAGGATTACCCCTAGCCGCCGCTTGTATCATTGAAACGGATTCTAGTACGACGGTGTTTAACTCTGTTAATCTATTTCTTATAGCTTGTTCCTTTAGTTTTTGATTTTTCATAGCTTCTAGTTGCTTGGGAGTGTATTGCGGTGGTTTTATTTTCCCTTCTTTCTTTTTCTTTTCTTCTAATTCTCTTCGGAGTTGAAGTTCTTCTAATTGATCTTTGTAGCTATAAACTTTGCTTTCTCTTTTTAAATTTATTTCTGCGTTACTATCACTACCGGGGATGACGCTCTTGTCGTACAGTTCTCCCTCTGGCGTTAGAAAAGTGAAATAATCATCTTTGGAAATTTGACAGATTCTCGGGTCTTCTAAGCGCGATATAACTTTTTTAGCGATTTCCGGTACTAATTGTTCTGGATTTTCTGATACTAGAGTGGCTAAAGCATTTTCATTAGTCGTTGTGTTTTTATATTCCTCAATTAATATTTGTTTAAACTGAGAAGATTTTTGAGCAATCAAATTTTTTGGATTTCCTTTAAAATGTTTGATGATTTTAATCCATAAATTAGGTACTACACTGACCACTGACGGATGATGGGTTGGAAGTAAAGAATCTACCGCTAGTAATTCAATATCTTCGTTTGTTAAGCCAGACAGTGAACATAAAGTTGTTATACATTCTATAATGGAATGTGAGGTTATGCCGTTGTTATCGTTTTCTTTGTTATCTTCCGATTCTTTGTTTATTACTTTATTGGCATCTAGGAATTTTTGTAGTTCTCTAAATAAAGATCTTGCAATTGTAATTCCGCTTAAACAGCTGACAATTCTTTTTAGTATTACCAGACATTTCCTTCGTGTGTTACCGGAAGCTATAATTGTACAGTACATAACAGCTCTATGGATTGGTTCTGGTTTTTTCAATTTCTCTGGGTATTGAACAAGTAGAATTTCACATAGTTGCATAACATATGGGAGACCTAGGTAAAAAAATTCGTTACTATTTCGACTTACTCAATTCATGAATATACTTACTATCATCCATGGTGGTTGTTAAATATTTCTCCGAAAAGAAAGTTAGCTTATCTGTATCCAACACAGCATTCCAGACATTTTGGAAATCGTTTTCTTTTTGATCACTTGCAAATTTTAAAAGCATTAATGCTGCACACAATCCTTCTGTTACGGATACTGCTACTGTGGGTTGGGAAACTGCTTTTTCAACAGATTTGGAAAGAATTGGGATGAAAATGGAAGCTTGATGGAGAGTTTTCAGATTGAAAGTTGCTATCATGCATTGAATGTAAGATATTTTCACCATAGATGTTGATGTTTTAAGACCAATACCATTCTGTAAGCATTTGAATTATTAAATTTAAATCAAAAAATTGTTTTGCAAGCTTTACCTTTAGAATATCTAATATTTTTTTTGGCACATCCTGTCCTAATTTAACAGTCCATAAAGATAACATTTCCAAAGTATGACACAGAGTTTTCTCATGTACTTCAGTCTCTAAAACTTTTCCAAAACATTCGGCAGCTACTGTAATCAATGCTACCAGTTGTTCTGGAGCTACATCATTGTTGCTAAAGTTACCAGCACCTTGTAAGACACTAACTTTATGGTCTACAACTGTAAGTTTTCCACTAGAGCCATGGAAAACAGAGAAAGTTTTTTTAAGAAGATCTTCTATAGCTTTGTGATCTTTGATCTTTTCGGCAAGTCTTCTGCAAGCATCTGCTGCTTCAGCCCTCGCATTGTCATCTTTGGACTGTAAATTAGCTAAAAAGTAAATAATAATTTTTATAAAACAAACATTTTCTTTTCTTATTGTAAACACTTACCTATAAGACTATTTCCAATATCACAAGCACATTTGCTAAGGTCTAAATTAACTCCAGATATGACCAATCCTACACATTCTAAGATCACTTCAGGATTTCTCAACATGGCTTTTTGTAATGCGGGGAGTACAGATTTTGTGAAGAGTTCCTCTTTTATTTGTGATAATAGAGGATAACATGCTATTATTATATTTGGTGATGGTCTAGTTTTGCAACTGATGAAGCTCTTGATAAAAGTATCTACTAATTGGTCCATATAGGAAACAATCAATTCATTTTTACTTTTTGACAACCGTTCTACTAGAATTGATGATAATACTATTGTGTAATGATTTTGTTCAATTTTTTTTATGACATCAAGATACATTTTTTCACTGTCAGCTATACTAGACCAAGATCTATTCAACTACAAAAGAAAATGTATTGAATCCAACATTATATGTATTTTCATTATATGTACCTACCATAGTAATAGCTTTTAATTTTCTTTTCATATTGACAGCTCCTAAAATTGCTGTTACCAAATATGACTGTAACTCAACCATTTGAACAAGTTGTTCTTGAATTGTAGCAGAAGTGTGCTTCCAGCCTCTTGAGAAGACTATTGTAGACCAGTTCAAAGCAGATAAGGCCGTTTTGCTTGAATTGTTCCTAAATTTTAAAGCAATATAAAAAGTGATATTTATTTCAATATTACTAACTTACGTGATAACCATATTTTTGTGTTGAATAGCAACATCCGCTAAAACATTCACGAGACATTTTACCGCTGTTTCGGGATGTTCTTCGACTAGAGCGGCTATAAGACTTTTAACAAGCTGCTGAGAAAAACTATCTCTATATCTCGGTAATGTTAAGAGTAAAATTTTGGAAATACCCTTGATAATATTTTCATTCACAGCTGAAATAACAAAACATCATACACTAAATAGTTTTATAAATATTTTAATTGAAACTCACCGGGATTTTTTAAAACTTTGATAACATTCTCAATAACTTCTTTTCTTTCCTTTAAACTGGCGGTTTGAACTCTATAATGAATGTCCTTCAAAGCGTTCATCAACTGGAAAATAACATGGTGATTATTGATATAATTTAAACGTTTCTTATTTGAAAAAATTGAAAATATTTAATCCACGTGAGAAAAATTTACCTCAGCATCTGCCATTTTCAAATGTCAAAAGAAAACGTCACTGTTATTAGAAACGTCAAAATCAAAATTGATGTGAAGACATAAGCAAGTGGTAGGTAACACTAAAAAATGAAAAGCCCTAATTCACCTTATAGACAACCAATAATACAGAAATTGCAAATTAGTATTGCCTACATCTCAAAAGAAAATTATCTTTATATAAAGAAATGGAAAACGAACCGGCATATTTGAATTCAATAAAGCACCATAATTTTATTTAATGTCCATATCACGTACTGAGTGGAAATTTATATTTTGTATCTTCTTATTAACTACTTTACATTATTTTAAATAAAGAATATGGGAATGACTTCTGATGAGTTGATTATACAATTTTCAATTAATTGCTTAATAACTATATTAATTATCTTAAGATGATTATCAAGTAAATTGAATAAACGTTGTCTGGTTTATAATTTTCGTTGAATGACTTCATCTTACAACATGAGATGAGAAACTTTGAATTTGGTTATAGTCTGAGAGCAGGGAAGCAGGATTTGTTTTTAGGTAATATACAGTGTGTAAAAGCCAAATGGAATAAATTCATTATTTCGGTTACTGTACATATTTATAAAAAATCCCGAAACACGTCAAATTTAAATTATAACTTGACATTCTTTAACGTGAAAATGCAACCCCTACCTTCAACCCCCTTAGAATGACAGGTACAACCCCCAATTTTTTAAATGGGAAGTATAGGCTTGTGATATATCATTTGAAAGGTCTCTTCATTCTCTATTCAAAAATGTTATTGTTTTTAAATTTAATGCAAAAATTAACATAAAAAAAATTAATATCATGTTGTTACCGAAATTCGCTACAATACAATCAAAAACTAAAATGTAATGCAAAACGTAATAAAATGTAGAACACGAAAAAGAACTATAAATGTTAATGAAGTAGATGTTCAAAATGTTCTCCGCGAACGTCTTGGCAACATCCTAATCTCAAATAAAACTGTCTTCTAACATTATTTAACATATCAGGCGTGATCGACCTAATCGCAAGCGTTATTCGTTCTTTTAAGTCATTTAAATCAGAAGGTTTAGTTTTGTACACATGGCTCTTCACATATCCCCATAAAAAGAAATCTAATAATGTAAGATCAGGTGATCGCGCTGGCCATTCAATCGATCCTCGCCTCCCTATCCACCGATTGGGAAATATTGTATCGAGGTACTGCCGGACATTAAGTTGGTAATGTGGTGGTGCTCCATCCTGCTGAAACCATATCGTATTCGCTGGAACTTGAGGATTACCTGGATCAGGATATAAATTTGCCAACGTTGGAATGACATCATTTTGAAGTAGTGCCAAATAATTGTTGCCATTCAAGTTGCCCTCAATAAAAAAGGGACCAATTATATTGTTCCCTACAATCCCTGCCCAAACATTAACCTTTGAGGGTATTGAGTGTGTTCTTGTCTCATCCAGTGAGGATTTTCCGTGGACCAGTAGCGGCAATTTTGCCGATTAGCATGACCGTTAAGTAAAAAAGTACACTCATCAGAAAACATAACGTCTTCTAATTGGATAATATTGTTATCCAACATGTCCATCATTTGCTCACAAAAAAAAGTTCTCCTATCAAAATCGTCTTCCATGAGCTCCTGAGTAGGTATCATCTTATACGGATGCAATTT
Source organism: Galerucella pusilla (assembly GCA_910591695.1). Classification (NCBI taxonomy): domain Eukaryota; kingdom Metazoa; phylum Arthropoda; class Insecta; order Coleoptera; family Chrysomelidae; genus Galerucella; species Galerucella pusilla. Next base: position 329,624 of record CAJUYI010000042.1, read on the forward strand.
ATTTTCTTTTAATATGTTTGCTATCGATGTATGGCTAGCATTGAATGTAGTGGATGCCTGTCTACTCGATGTATGTGGGTTTTCCTGAAACTCAAGCAACACATCTAATTTGAGTTCATCACTCAGTGCATTAGCAGCTGCTTTTTTTATCTGCCTTACATGACCAAACTCGCGAAACTGCTTTTCTATTTTACTTATTGTTCCTTGGGATATAGGCGGTAAATTAGGAAATTTCTCATGAAATAGGCGAGTTACTTCCTGTTGTGTTCGGATGTTATCTCCGTAACCAATCATTTGTAAAACTGTTATTTTATGCATTTCCGTTAATCTAACCATTTTTCAGAATTGAATTGAACAAACTTTATACTTAAATTACAACAATGACAACTTAAATAAAACAATTTACTACTGCTTGTTAAAATAGCGTTGCCACGGAAATTCTTTAAAGTTTTTTAATGGTTACCATCTAAAAACCACATTGCTACGGTTTTTGTTCACTTTCTCATTATCAAGACCTAAACGGGAAATAAGTTTTAAGTAATATTGTAATAAGTTCCGAGTATATTTTAGCGAATTTCGGTAACAACATGATATTAATTTTTTTTATGTTAATTTTTGCATTAAATTTAAAAACAATAACATTTTTGAATAGAGAATGAAGAGACCTTTCAAATGATATATCACAAGCCTATACTTCCCATTTAAAAAATTGGGGGTTGTACCTGTCATTCTAAGGGGGTTGAAGGTAGGGGTTGCATTTTCACGTTAAAGAATGTCAAGTTATAATTTAAATTTGACGTGTTTCGGGATTTTTTATAAATATGTACAGTAACCGAAATAATGAATTTATTCCATTTGGCTTTTACACACTGTATAGGTAGTATTAGTTATTTGTTTAACTAGGCAGCAAAGTAGTAGATTGACTGCCGAGGCTGAACTGGAATTCAGCTAAGGCAGTCAATCTACTTTGCTGCCGAGTTGAACATATAATTTTTTCTCCGATTGTTCATAATGATATAGGAGAATATTGTATTTGCAAATTATCTGAGGAAAGAAAAGGTGGCCTATTAGTTCAAAATTGTAGTAATTTTACCATCAATGTTAATAACAACTAAACATATATATATATATATATATATATATATATATATATAATTCTTGTTAAAAGTGTTATGTAATAATTGCTAATAAATGTTTACGTCAAATGATTTATTCCGATTGAGTATAATCACTTTGCTGCCTAGGCAGAAAAGTACCCACTTTGCTGCCTAGGCAGGAAAAGTAATACTTTGCTGATTGATATGTGTCAGCAAAATTAATATTTGCTGCCAATCGGAGAAAATAATTATTTTGTTTATTTTATTTTCATTTAAACAATTTTCTAAATATTACTTTTGACATAATATAAAACCAGGATTGAATTTTTGATATTTTGAGTCTTTTATACATATAATACATGGAAAATTTTCTAACAAATGTGCTTTAATAGATATATACAACAAGAACAAGAAAAATAAAAGTAAATATATATTTGTCAAAATTAAAAAAAAAAGATATTGCTGACGGATATTTTTAATTAATTATAAATATGCTCCCTTACTATTTGACGATACTGGAAGTGGGTTTCAACACCCTCCTCATCATTTAATAGACTGTCGATGGCATGATATTGAGGTCGACCCAGTAGCCTACTCCAAGTAGAGAATGGATGCCGTGGTATGCAACCAATTCCATCGAAAGGCTAAAAGAGAAAATTAAATTTAATGGAATAGTTAGCGCCCTACACGCAATGAGGTAGTCGGGAAGTTTTTAAAACGGGAAAAAATATATTCAATGAAATTAATCATCTTAAAAGTTACGTGCTCAGGATATCAAAAATATTATTGAGTTTTTATAAATTTTGTCCAGTCTTTAGTCAAATATAGGAGGACAAGGACCAGAGGGGACAGAAAAATGATTTTCCAAAGAGGATAAGTCAATTTGTCGGTCAGTAAATCAGTACTTAGATATTGATTAATTCTAGAAATAAAATGGTCCCATAATCGGATATTTTGGTGATAATTTATAAAATACAAATTAAATGAAATTATAAGAATAGCAACACATAACACAACAAACGTTAATTAATATTAAAACAATTTACTTGTAACCCTTGTAGCCGCCCGTGCGATACGCCTTTGCTGATGGATAGAGACGTAGGAGGTGATAGCAATATTGCTAGAGCACTCTCAGTCACGTCCTTTTTTGTATTTGGAAAGAATGCTCATCGTCATTCTGCTATGAATTTTTCACTCGCATCGAGATGAAATATTATGAAAAAAACAGGGAAATACAGAAATATGTATCATGACCTTCGACAAAATTAGTTTTTCTATTTAAATATTAAATACCTCTGAGAAATAGTTATACATATACGGGATGATTCATGAACAGAGACAATAGAGTTTTTGTAGTTGCCCATCTCTACAAAATTCAGATCAAGGTAAGATATGTTAGGTTGGTAGCGTTTGCTCCTGCGCAGTTGGTTATTTCTGTCAAAAATGACATTTTAAGAATTTGTTTTAAGCCTTGTAATAAGTGTGTAGACGGCCGAATAAAGAACATTGTTTCAACCATAGTAACTCAGACACATATTTGTTGCGGAAATAAAGTCAAATATTCTCACAACCAAACAAATTAAAACGTTTCCACTATACAGGATGCCCCAATGAAAAGTCAAATCATACAAACAAGTAATTATAGTGTAAGTTGGGTTGCCTATATCAAAGGCATTTTTATAGAAAATAATTCATTAATAACAGGGGTACATTAATATGAATTGTTTTATCTACATTAATATAGTACATATATCATATTATTTAAAAAGGTGAAATTAAATTGTCCTGGTATAGAAAAGCATGTCCTGGACTTATAATCACCGGAGTTTTTGTTAAGAAAAAGTTTTAATTGATTAATATATTTATTAATATGCTTGTGATGGACAGTTAAATTATCTCCATTATATTTTACTAACGCGCGAGTCTTTATAGACGGCATAACTTTTTTCTTCCCCCCGATGGGAGGGACGACTGAAACTTTTTGATGAAAACGGAAAAGTCGGAAACCAGAATCAGTCCTAGTTGATTTCACCCTTCCTTCGAGTTTAGTTCGCGGTAAAACTAGTGTGCAGGGGGAAGACCTATCAAAAACGGAATCAACAGGTAGGTTTATTAATAGAATAGATTTTTTTTTTAATTCAGTTACTGATATAGTGGTCGCGGGGTGGAAATATATATTTATATCGCGAGTTAATACGGTGATGTAATGCTTAATAAGATAATAGAATTGGTATTTTTAACTATCAGACGAATATAATTGTAATTTAAACTATTTTAAAGGTATACTTCGTTCCAAGATATTTCGTTGATTAATTTTAAGACCAAAACAGACATAAGGTAGTGGTTGATACGATAATAATAGTATCTTACTATAGTTTCTTTCAATAGCGAAAAGATATGCCTTATAGTATGATTATTTTACAACTAAAATGTTTGTCTGGAAAAATAATTCTTTTTTCTCTCATTTTTTTTGGTTATCAAACCACAATAATGTTTTTTATTTTTTATTTCGACGTTTCGGTATCGTTCCAGCTACCGTTGTCAAGATTAATTAGTAATGAAATAATTTTTGGTTCCTATCTGAAAAAGGAATAAGTAATATGCCACAAGAAACTTACAGAAGATATTTGGAAAAATAATATTTAAGAGACTAATTTTTTAATTTATGAGCTCTGATCTCTCACAAGTTTTACAGTTACACAGTTAGTTAGAAAAGTGACAACTGATATTTCTATTGATAGCTGGAAAATTTTGATTATTACCTACGGTTGAAAGTATACTTGCCGTAATAGATATTGTGCGAATTTAAAGTTGTCGGATCTTTGTTCGACTGTAATTCGATACGATACCGTCATAGTCCGCAATATAACTTAAAGGGGATATACGATTAGATAGCTGTATTAAAAATATTACGTCCACTATACCTACATATCACTGTAGTACTTTTTTATTTGTTAATTTAAATGAAGGAAAAAGTGACAGTGAACAAGTTTGTCTTTAGTGTGTCTTTTTACGACTAAATATTCTCGTTTGGCGAATGTATTAAACCTTTTGTAATAACGTAGCTTTTGGGGATATAAGTATTTATTGTCTACCCCATTAAATGTTGATTGTTGAACACTCTATTTAAAGCACACATAAAATCATCCACTTGAAAGTCGAGTTAATGTACCGAAAAAATTCAGTATTTAAAACGTCTTGCGAAATATATAACTAGACAATTTAAAATACATTATTATTTAGTCATGGAGATTATATTTTAATTTAGTTCATCATTATTCTTAAAATTGAAATATATTTCTTCATCAACGCAATTCACAAATTATTTTGTTCACGCCACTGCGGTAGTTTTCGTATTAGGAAATTACTATTTTAAAAATATCTTATCAATTTTATATTGTCCCATCATTATCTAAATTCAATTTGAATGTGTTACAATATTTTATTTGGTTGAATGGTATTAAAAAAAATTTATCACTCATTTAAGTAACGTTAATACGTTCAGTAAATCTGCTGAAAAATATAATTTCGAATTATACAGTTTTACGTTTAATGGCGCTAACCATTGCTCCAAAATAATCATTATACCCAACAGTGTTTTTTGGAAGGAACTGTTTTTGTTTATATAAGTTTCCTGCAAAGGGTTTGTGATGGAGTACACAGCATGGATCGTTAGAGACGACACGTTAATGGAAACTTCTGGTTAAATGCAAGACATTAAGCAATCGTAACTCAAAGAGAATAAATCTACTTTTACATACTATACACAATGAAGGGGTTTTTGTTTTAGAATGGACACTGACGAATTTCGTCATGTTGGTAAGAACATGGTGGACTACATATGCGAATACATGGAGAATATTGATACGAGAAGGGTAACTCCGAACATTGAACCAGGCTATCTTAGAAAATTGCTACCGATCGAAGCTCCAGAAAGTTCGGAAGATTGGGAAAAAATTATGGCGGACGTGGAAACGAAAATAATGCCAGGGGTTACACATTGGCAGCATCCTAGATTTCATGCTTATTTTCCGAGTGGAAATTCCTATCCTTCCATTCTTGGTGATATGTTATCGGCTGGAATAGGTTGTATAGGGTTCTCCTGGGTGAGTAATATACAATACAACTTATATATTCGCACTTTTAGGAATAGGCTTTCTTCCTACAGGCATTCATAGAAATTATATACTACTTTCAGGTGATATTTTTCCCAGGATTGTTCTCCAATTGTGACAACTCTTTAAAAGTAATGTGGGCTTGTGAATTTTTTATGAGAAAATGACACTTTGTTGCATTCAGAACATTGTACATACAGTGTGACCCATTTTGTTTGTAAGCACCCCTGTAAAATCCTCATTTCTCAACCGATTTTGATTTAATTTTTTTTGTTAGATTCGGTATCAAAAAAAGTATTTTGGCACAAATTTTAATAGCTTAATTACTATTTTCAATTGTTAATGTTAATTTCTCTTTGCCAAAAAAGGCAAAAGTACATTAGGCATTTTTTTTTCTCAATTATAACTATACCACTGGATTCAGAATCATCACAAATGTAAACTAGCAAAATTTTATAAAAAAATTTTATTAACGAAAAAGTTATTACAACATGAATTTGGAAAGTGTTATTTTCATTAATTTCTCACGAAGAATGTAGACAAATTTTTGTAATGGCAACATGGTGAACAAAAACTAGGACTCAAACATATTGCACAGTGAAAATACGAAGCCGATAACTTAACCCGCTCTGGAGTTATAGCTTCTGAAAGTAATGTGAAATTGTGCTTAATAATGTTGGCAAAGTAGTCTATGATAATTCGGTCATAAAAATTTATTGCCTGCAATTTTTTTTTTGAATACGTTTGGTCACTGCTCCAGTCTCAATGAATACTTTTTTTTTAATTTTGTGCACTACAAAGCAGCAAATACGGCGATCTGATGTCTCTATGTTTCTATTACTTCTCGTTCACTTCTATAATAAAATTGTAACCACAAAAAAGTACAATTTCAACTTTGTCTTGAATAGATAAATGGTTGAATATTTGGAACATTTAGTACTTACTATTTCATACAAATGTTGCTCGACTGACATAAATAAAATTTCAAAATCAAAGCCTACTTGCGACTCGTTGATTTCATTTTGTTAATAAATGAAATTATTAAGCACAATTTCCAGAACGGGTAGAGTTATCGACTTCCAATTCTTACTCTGCAATATGTTTGAGTCCTTGTTTTTATTTACCATGTTGCCACTTCAAAAATTTGTCTACATTCTACGTAAAATATTACTGGAAATACCACTTTTTCCAAATTAATGTTGTAATAACTTTATCGTTAATAAAAATTTCTTATAAAATTTTGCTAGTTTACATTTGTGATGATTTTGAATTCAGTGGTATAGTTATATTTGAGAAAAAAATGCCTAATGTACTTTTTTCTTTTTTGGCAAAGAAAAATTAACATAGAGGGCCTTGAAAATGGTAATTAAGCTATGAAAATTTGTGCCAAGATACTGTTTTTGATACCGAATCTAACAATAACATTTTAATCAAAATCGGTTGAGAAATGCGGATTTCACACACGGGGGTGCTTCCAAACAAAATGGGTCACACTGTATATCTTCTTGTTCACTAAACAGCCTAAATTTTATGACCTCGTTGGTAGTTGGCTAGTTTATTTCACTAAGCACAAATTTTTTGTAGATGAAAGTACCACAAATTTCCATTACACATGGTGAAATTGAACCCCATTTCACTTTTTTATCAAATGGGAGATCTTTTTTACTTAAAGATGTTCTAATTGATTCTAATATGGAACAGCCTGGATTGGGCATTTTTTTCATGCCAGCTTTTCCGGCAAAAATCCATGGTATTTGACCCATACCAAAGTCTATTTTTAATATAAATAACATGAAACCCAAATTGTCTTATGCTTTGGAATATTATAGATGACATAAAGAGCAACACTAGGAAATAAGATATTATTATTATTATATGTTCTTATAGGATATTTGACGCTCTATAAAAAAAGCTCCAATAATTTTTTGATATTCTTACTAATTTTAAAGTTATTCAAGGTTAAAAACATTTTTTCAATTTTTCGACGCTACATCCAAATATATGAAAAACTTTTATGGGTTATTTTTTGTAGACTTCAAACTTTCACAGCATTTGATTTACATCATTTAAAGTAAACTTTTTTTTGATTTCAAATGTTGACAGGCAGCCAGCCCAGCCTTAACTGAATTGGAAACCATAGTACTGGATTGGTTGGGTAAAAAAAACAGCTATTTCAACTTATAAATAATATACAGACTGATTTTCAGGTAAAGCGATAGGTCTTCCGGATCAATTTTTAGCATTTAAAGAAGGCAGTAAAGGTGGAGGAGTTATACAGGTAAGATTTGAATCAATATTCTTCCCAAAATGTTTCGAGTTGTTATATTTTACAGACATCCGCTAGTGAATGTGTTCTAGTCTCAATGTTGGCTGCACGAGCTCAAGCGATCAAAAGACTGAAACAACAGCATCCTTTCGTTGAAGAAGGATTACTTTTGTCGAAACTCATGGCGTACTGTTCCAGAGAAGCACATTCATGTGTCGAAAAGGCCGCTATGATTTGCTTTGTTAAACTGAGGATATTAGAACCCGATGAAAAATCTTCTTTGAGGGGAAAAACGCTTTTGATGGTAAGTGTTGTACCTACTGTTAATTTTTATCATGTCTAACATCACAGGAGGAAATAGTTTGGTCCCTTTTGGCATGCTACTGATTCCAATAGGCATATTTTTGTACCAAATTTTTTTTTCCAATAATTTTAAAAATAGTAGTATGACAAACATCTTTGTTTCTTTCCAATCATTTGCTACAGGCCAAGGCTTCTACATCTCCTTGTGTGGTTTTTGAAAATGTGGGGCTGTATTCGATACGTTCCGTAAATTCTTCTTTTAGGTCTAATTCTTGATTGAAATAATGTAGATACTTGTACATTGTATAGTAGTTCACTGCTTGTTTGCTTCGTCAGGCAAGTTCAAAAGAGAATACGTTTTTTCTGTAGGCTGCCTGGAGTGTCTTTGTCATGAATTTTCATCATTTCCAATAATTCTTGTGTAATTCTAATGGCTTTCGAACGGGCTGATTTTAAAACAATATCGCAAATGATAGTACTTTTCTTGTAGCATCTGCGCCGTGGTGTTCCGTGTTCTTTTGATACTCGACTCTTCGTAGTTCACTCCGTTTTTTTTTTCATATTGTTAGAATAGTCTTCCACAATGTTTGGTAATTCTTTGGCTGGAGCTTTGGTGGTATATATAGATCCCCTTTATGGAATTTATTGTGCTGTTATTCCAAAATAATTTAAAGATTTGACCAAAAAGTTGTCAACAACACCACAATCTTTATAATGTATATGTGTCAATAATTAATTTAAAATGCAGGTACCACGTCCTTCCTAGGTTTTTTTTTTCATAAAACTGACGCTTTTAGATGTATATAGGGTGGACAGTTTTCATTAGAATGCTCTGTATAATTATTTAGTATTAAATATATATCTCCATTTTTCTGTGTAAGTATTTTTTATCGACAACTTTTTCCCTGGTTTCTCATTAAAAATATAGCGAGATATGAAAATACCAGTTTGAACGCCTATTGCTAACAGACAGCATCCTTTTGTTTGCGTAAATTTCCCGATTCCGAACGATGATATCAATTGGTGAGAAAATATGAAAATTAATTTTCCCAAGATTTAATGAAAAGAAAAAAAATTTCTTTGTCACTGAAGTGGAGTTTAAAAATCGAATATAATTTCTGGTATAGTTCTTCTAAAGTCAGTTTATTGTGATTAAAGTAAAGCAAAGTTGTCATATATATTTTCTAAAATTGTTAGGCTCACTATACGACTCCAATATTTGACATAACGTAACGATATGGGCGATCAGTTATTGATTATTTATCATTTTATTTTGGCTTTCATCATTTTTCTAGGCAATGGAAGAAGACGAAACGATGGGTTTGATTCCTTTTTTCGTTTCAACAACTTTAGGTACAACATCTTGTTGTGCTTTTGATAATTTGGACGAAATAGGACAAGTATGTCAAAAGTTTCCGTGTATATGGTTACATGTCGATGCAGCTTATGCAGGAGGAGCTATGATATGTCCTGAGTTGAAGTATCTTCTAAAAGGCATAGAATATGCTGATTCTTTTAACACCAATCCAAATAAATGGTTGTTGACTAATTTTGATTGTTCTACGTATTGGGTAAGTACATTTTTGTCACAATCACCAAATGTTCAGGCTGCTTCTGAACTGTAGGTACATTCTGGAATGATACATGTTTATTCTCAGGTTAGAGACCGCTTGCGGCTAACTTCAGCTCTGGTAGTGGATCCTTTGTATCTGCAGCACGGGTATTCTGATGCTACTATAGATTATAGACATTGGGGAGTGCCGTTGAGTAGAAGATTTAGATCTTTGAAAATATGGTTCGTTCTAAGAAGCTATGGTATCGCCGGGCTACAAAAATATATCAGGAATCATATAAAATTAGCACACAGGTTCGAAGAGCACGTCGTTAGAGATAGAAGGTTTGAATTGTGTAATGAAGTTAAAGTAAGTCATTTTTCTTTCGGTTTTTCTTTTCTGTTAATTGTTTCATTTTCTTTTTAGTTAGGTTTAGTATGTTTTCGATTGAAAGGAAATGATAAATTGAATGAAAAATTATTGAGCAATATAAATGCATCTGGTAAATTACACATGGTTCCTTCTAATGTTAACGATAAGTATGTGATTCGGTTTTGCGTCGTTGCAGCCAACGCTGACGAAGATGACATAGGTAAGTACAAAATACACCGTTCTAAACTAGTTCTTAATCGGTTCTAAACTAATTCTAGAACGGTACTAGAAATATTATAGAACTAGTTCTAGAATAGCACAGTGGCGGATTAGGCTTATTGCCGCCCTAGGCCCTGTCTGATACGCCGGCCTTTTAGATCAACAAAATTCTATATATTTTGATTCACAATTGTTATTAAAATATAGCTTTTATTTTTTGCACGAGCACGACTCATAATGAGAAGCATTAGAGAGTGCTCTATTTTTTATTCAAATATAATTATTAAATAATACAAATTTTTTTTATTAAACTCTAGCTAGCATAACAAATAATAATAAGCATTTTTTTCAAATTATAATGTATTGCTCAATCTGTGAATCTCTTCTTCCTGGCTTTTGCCGAGAAAAATCAGCAACTATGTCATCGTAATCAATTTCTTAAACTAGTTGAGCTTCAATAGACAGTAATGCTAAAGCATTAAGTCTGTCTTGGCCCATACTTGCGCGTAAATAGAGACTTTTAGCTTGTCTTAAATTTCTCACGTATCCGTATACGTAACGAACTGCGCATGTGTAGACCCGTTACGTCTCAGCCGATACGATGCTTTGAACGTATTGTTACGTACCCTACTCCGTATACTTAAACGTATCCCTATCCCGACCAAAGTCAGTATTCCGTGCTATTTGTGCTATATTACATCATCTTTCTCGTCTAGCAGCAATGGATTATTTAATATTGCCCCCATTTTACGTTTTACAAAAATATAAAAGGGTAAAATAAAAAACTTTGAGGTTAGAAAATAAGAAACAGAACTAAGGGATACGTTTTCTGCTAAAAAGGCTTTCTTGACAATTTCTTTACGTTAACGTAACTCCAATACGGATAGGGATACGTGTAAAAACTTATGACCAGCTAAAAGTGTGTAATAAGATTTAACCCTTTTCAAGGTGGAAAAAGATTAAATTGCGATATCTTTTAAACGCGTCATTCAATTTTGATCCGGTTGGCGGCATTCGACACAGTGTTTTGAGCACAAAAAACATATGTGAAGTTTAAAATCGATTGGTTCAGAAATTTCAAAGTTATTTAAAGAAAACGGAAATTTATTTTTTTCAATTTTTATTTTTTGAATATCTTTGAATCCGCTCGACCGATTGACTCAAAAAACTAATCAGATCTAAGTCTTGGTGAACCCATTCGAACACCGTGTCACGGGTCTCAATCGGTTGATTCGTTCTTGAGATATCGTACGACAAAAATTTTGCTTACAACGCTGAAACTACTCAGAATAACTTCCTAGGACCTCAAAACGTGAAGATCCGATGAGAACGAGATTTTTGAAATTTGAGGTGAAAACAATAACTTCCCTATTTTTTTTATATCTACGATTTTCAAAGAAAAAGCGGGAAGTTAAAAACCAATAAGTGATTTCAAATGCTTTATATATGTAAGAATAATCTCATCAAAGATACAAAAGTGAAAAGTCATTTAGTAATTCGCAAAGAAGCTTATCAATTCGATTGTTTCTTTTTAATAACGTTATTCGATAATTAGACTATAATTGAAAAGTCAATAAAAAATGAAGTATGCCCATAGAAAATTTTTAACAAATTCAACAAAAACAGCCAATTTAAAAATAAATTTTTGGTATATTTCTTCGGCTCTTAAATTTTAACGTTCTGAACATTTTGTCGCCCCCCATATCGTGCCGCCTAGGCCCAGGCCTCACGGGCCTATGCGTTAATCCATCACTGGATAGCATGTATCTTATTAAAATATTATATTTTGTTAAGACTACGCTTGGGAGGTTATAAAAGAATTTGCTGAAGAGTTATTAGAAGCTGCCATACTAGAAAAGGACACGGTAAGTATAAAATTAAAAGTTTCCTTTGATTTTACTAGTTTTAAAATTAAAATTCATTTGTGTGACATTTGACAATGTTACATGAACGTCTAATATCCGTTTTGATTTCTACATAATAATTAAATAGTTTATTGTTATAGCTTTTTATTAACGTTCGCTTCAATTTGATTATAATTACGATTCAACATACATTTTTTGCTCTCCTATAATACACAGAATTTGTTAATACCTACTTATTAATTTGCGTAGATTGCGTTGATGAAATAAGCGATCGAAAAATATTCCTTTTTTGCTCTAGGCAACTTTACTTACAGCAGGACTGAGTAATACAACCTGCCAAGTAATATCCCCACAATACTTCACTTCATAAGATTGTCTTTTCAAAGAAATCAAAGAAAAAATATTATTCTGGTATTTTTCCTGTAATAATAATATCATGAAAATCAGTTACTTTTGTTATAGAATAATTACTAACAAATTTTACCATAGTACCAACTGTTTGAGATGATTATTTTTAAAACCTAAATTGCTATTTATAAGAAAAATAAATATACCGTAATGGCGCAGCATTTTCTTGGTAATTGCGCAATATTGTCTTGAATTCGCAGATTCACACCATTTTATACTTAATTTGTTTATTTTTCCTTCTAAGTACCTGTTTCTCTCACACCAGCTTGCGAACATATTCCAAGATATTTACAAAAATGAAGTCATCACTATAGTCTAGCAAGGATACATTTGAATTGAAACATTAAAAAGTATACAGTGAACTTGAAAAAAAATGTTTCTACAGTACGTCGATGGTAACAAAAAGGGAAATGTGAGAGTATTGAGTGAGAGGAAAAGTATCAGTAGGACAGTGCAGTGGCGTACGGCCTTTAACTTGGCTCGAATAAATGGGGGTTGCCTCGGGTGGATAATTTGATGCAAATATCGATATTGTCAAAGGGGGACTTGGGCCCAAGACAGAAAATACTTCAATTTAAAGCTATAAAATTGTTTATTTTCCAACAAAATCTCTCAAAGTTAAAGTTTGTATTTACCAAACTAAACAAAAGACAATAAAAAGTAACCACTTTGATGTGCTAATGGGCTTTTTACCCACTAAATACATATTGACCAACCATTATTATCAGTATTTTTATTAAATACAAATATTAAATTTTATAAAATAATTTTTAAATAAACATAGCGAAAGCATATTTTCCAAATTGGATTACCAGAAAAGGTTGCACAATCAAGGTAAAATATTGCTCAATATTTTTACCATTTTTACGAATTTCCAAGTCCATATTTTTCAGGAATTGCAAGACGAGGTATTCGATCTTTTGGAAAGAAAGAAAAAAGAAACTTTGGCTCAAAAACGTAGCTTCTTTGTACGTATGGTCAGTGATCCTAAAATTTACAATCCCTCTATAGCCAAATCACTGCCGTCTAGCAGAAGACACGTCACCGAAACTGCTGACTCGCCTATGTCACCAGATGGGAACATTACCATTGAACCTCCTTCGTAAGTTCCTTCTCATTTTTTTTTAAATAATTTCGACTGTTCTTAATGAGGTTATATTTTTTTAATATCATCTTCATTTCACATATTTATTGACATTAAAATAATTTCTCTTTGTGTTTCTTTTAACTTCTATTAAGGTGTAGATGTGTAGGTGTCCAAAAAAAGCAATAGAAAGTACGAAAAAGTTAAATCGGGCATATCGATTGAGAAATTTTTATTTTAAATAGTAAGGAATACTATCGGTGAATTCTTGAAGAATATTTTGGCTTTATTTTGCACACCAAATGCCATCAAAGCAGGGCCGGAGCTTGAGTTGGAAAGGCCCCGGGGCAAAAGACAATTTGGGGCCCCCCATATTAAAATCACTTGTTATGATAATATCGTATAAATATTGAGTAAGAACGACAGTTTTCTGTTAATGACGATATTTATTGTTCACAACTTGTAGAAACAGTTATTATAATCTGCAGGCAATATCATACATGAAGAATGTTTGCAAATGCTCTTATGACATTTTGTTACAAACGCAGAAACTTGAAACTGAAAACACTTTTTTCTAGATTTTACAGAAGAAAATTTGTTTATTACCTTATTAAAGTCAATCTTGCGCACTCTTTGATTTTCAATGGACAGTAGCGCTACCTTACTAAGTCTATTTTGTCCAATTGAGGTACGCAAGTAGTTTTTGATTAACTTTAATTTAGAGAAAGTCCGTTCAGATTTCGCAGTAGTGATAGGGACAGTTAGAAACATCAGAAGTGCTGTGCACACATCGAGATAAGTGGACGACAATGACGCATTTTGAATTATCAAGAAACGGGCTAGCTCTTTGACATCTTTCATTGAATTGATTTCGTTTGAAAATATTGACCGTACAGAAAGCAACTGAGAGGAAAAGGAAAGTGACACACCATTCGAAAAGGTTTTGGAAAACAAATCAGCTTCTTGCTCCAACTCGCTCTTGGATGAATTTGTAATATACTGAGGTTGCAGGAATTTATAAGTTTTCAGAAACAACAAACCTAGATTCAAGTTGCGATAATATTGTATCTATCATTGGGTAGAAAATATTACTGGTTTCTTTATAAAAAATCATACACTTGAGGAAGAAGCGATTTTTCAGGCAAAAACTTTTTCCAATCATGTGCACTAAACTACACATTTACATTTACCCATTCAAAGTGAGACTACTAAATGTACATTTTTTTTCGCTTTATTTTTGGACTGCGTGTTTCATTGCACTTATGAAAAAACTCGTGTGACGCGTGTAACCTCACCAGAGCTATACGCAGCTATACGTAATCTGTAATTACGCAGTTACTACGGCATAGTACTACGGTACGAAGCTCCGAATGAAACACATGTCTGTATCACGAGACACATCACCACTCGCACGCGCATCGCAAGTCTCGATTCTCGAATATCTGTAAAGGCAGGGCCTACCAGATATGAACCAATGACGCGGGAAATTTGAAATCTCTTTTAACATTAAGTCAAACTAGCAAACTCTGAGTAAACTAGTAGGTATGTGTCTTTTTTTCAAGTTTGTTTTTGTATAAAATTTTTAAATATGTCCAGAAAGGGCTAAATATTTTTCCCTTTTTATTCTCTGCCAGCGGGCCCCTAAGGACGGGGGCCCCCAAGGACGGGCGCCCCTAAGGACGGTGTCTCCGGGGCACCTATTGTAAATCCGGCCCTGCATCAAAGTATTATATTCATTTTCAAGCTTCATCTCTCGAAAATACTGTCATATTTTTAGAGACACCTTGTATACATATGAATTTATTTTTATTGCATATATAATTGCGTGTTACCCGTTAATAAATATACGTTTTTTTATGATAATAAATTTCCATTAATTTATTGGAATTAACAGATTTCTCTATTTAGAAATCCTAGGACTAGGCCGGTAAAATTACATTCTTTAAAAAGGTAATCAAGTAAATCGCTACAATGCCTATAGACAAAGACAAAGCTACAAATTTTTCAAGGTCATTATTTCTAGCTTCTCTACATTTCTCTACAAGATAAATGTAAATTCACACTTCTGCTCTGCTCAACTAACTGAGAGGGCTTGCTTCTTTTGAGTCTTCCCATCTAATTAGACGAGGAGCCAGAAATTATCATGACCCTGAAAACCCTTCTTTGTTTGGTAGTTTTTTTTGGTAACCAAAAAAACCGTAAGCTACTCTGTAATTTTATAAAAATAGTGTATTTGCATAAACAAAACTATAAAAACTATATCGTAGCAGCATGCAACTTCGTGAAACACCATTCCACTTTGTTTTTGTTTTCGGGTGGTGTGACCTTGGTCTTTGATTGTTGGTTGTTTTCGTCTTGACCTTCGCAGATTTTGACAGTTCCTCCTTTGCCCTTTCCGCAAATCTGGCCTTGCTTCAATATTTTCCACTTGACTTTGAAGACTTATACCTTTGCAGCCCTGATCTAGGTCTTTCACCCTGACAACCTTCCATTGCTTGGTTCCTGTCCTACAGCTTGTTAAATTACCTAGGTCTTTTTATCCTTCCTGTTATTTAGCTTTCCTGGCCCTTTGGCGTTGGGACGCGTCCCACGAGCTAGCAGGATGAACAGTCCATCCACGCAGAGCCCAGAGTGTTAAGGTAATGATTAAATACTTTGGTCCAAAGGAACCCTTTTCGACACTGTCGCCCTGTGCCATTCATATATTGGAAACACTCTCTTGATATTGTGACCTTAGAAGCTTTTAGATATTTTATATAGTGAACTTGACTTGAATATATTTTTTTTTAAATAAAATTTCAATGACTGTTACAGAAGTTCTTCTTGGATCAGTTGGCCACTGGCGTTTTTATTTCAAGGTATAGCTGAAGATGGTTCTTCGAGTGACTTGCCACTCAGGTAAAACAATATTATAATAGAAGTAATTAACAAGTATTTATGTCAATTATTATTTTCAAAAAGATTTCGACATCTTGATACGAAAGTAAGGCTGAAGACAACAGGAAAAGGACAAAATGGAGCATCTCCATCTGTTTCGCCGGATGGTGAAAATAGTAGATCTCCAAAAAAATCTCCGTCGTCTTCAAGGAGGTCATCTCCAGCTGGATCCTCCTAAGCTAGTCATCTATAGAGATCTATTGACATGTTATGTACTTAGAACTTAAAACGTAGATTATGGTATTGGATTCAAAATCTGTAAGATTTTCGAAAATAAATAATTGTATTGAAATTCTTTGTTCATAACCAACCTATCCTTGATTTTAGGGTCAATATTTTAAGTGATAAGGGGGAATGGTAAATTTTTAGCCCTTTCATACATGGTACATTTTACAAAGCATTTTTTAGACTCTAATTTGTTCCCACATGAACACAAACATATCCTTGTTCTCTTTCCCTCGCTCCCTATAACTATTGTTCCATTTAGTTTTTTCCCATAATATATAAAAAATTCACAATTTACGAAACAGATTGTTCGATTATAGAAAACAATGGCACGTGAATATCATTTACTTCGACTAAACTATGACTCAAAGTTTACATTTCTGTACTAAATATATATCAATCCAAACGTTGGAAAATCGTTTGGCAGATCACCAGACACTAACAGATGTCCAAACAAGTAAATTGTTTGATTCACAGGATGAGGGGAAAATAAATAGTTTTTAAATGTTTTACTCATTTATGGGAGTTTAAATACGTTTAGTAGGTGTTGACATTGTTTTTTTAGGCGAGTAGGAGACGGATAAGTCATTTTTTTTATAAAAATATATGCATTTTATATGAAACTTTGTGATGCAGATTGTCGTTGCTTGAAAATTAAAAGAGCAGAAATTACCTCTGCAGCTTAGAACAAGAAGTTATATGGTAGAATTGCATGAAACAAAGTGCTGGAAATTACTTTCTATTTCTCTCATCTCAATATCTACTTTCTAAGCAAATATACGTGAAAAAATAGGTAGAATAGGGGATCGAGTTTTATACTTTAATAAGTTGAAAGTTTTACCTAATATAGTAGGCGTCAGGATGTCATATATTGTTGACAAATTATTATTGAAAATGTTAATAACAACGTATCTTCGGATCCCAAACAATTTTGGAAAATCATAAACGATAAGAAAAAAAGTTACCGTCTACCTGCCACAATGCACTATAGTTTGTTCAGCCATCCTTTGCCGTTACGTCATACATTGTCCAGCTTGCTCTCTCATTCATTAAATGGATGAGACGGAATTATGACGTCATTAACGTATTTCTTATCTAAGGTCGACATAAATTTTATCTGTTACTTTTGACAATTCAGTTGTCATATTTTGAAAACAATTCTTAACATATGCCATTGATTATAATTTTGAGGTTGAGTGTAAAATAACATTCAACAAATATAAGACATACGTAAAACAGTAGAATACGTCACCGATTATGACATAACGGCAAAGGATGGTTGAACAAACTATACAATGATATATCAAGCAATAATTCTAATAACGATATTGTCGATCTTTTTGCTTCATATTTTAGCACAGTATATAGCAATGAACAGCCTAATGAGATTCCTGAATATAAAGGTTTGAGTGCATGTGTTGATGTGGTTAGGTATTCATGCGATATTAAGGAAATAATTGAGGGTATTATGTCAGGTCCTAATAAACTTTCATCCGGTCCTGATGGTATTCCATTGTTTCTTATAAGGAACTGTGTTTTCACTTTGGCCAGAACAATACAATTCCTCTTTAATCTTTCTTTAGACTCTGGTATCTTCCCTGATTTTTGGAAACATAGTTTCATTACTCCAATCCATAAATCGGGACCTAAAGATGATGTAAGGAATGATAGATCCGTCTGCATTCAATCTGAGTTACCTAAATCCTAAATTACTTGACTGCCTTATATCTAGGAAGATGAGTTGGGATACTTGTCATCTAATTAATAAGGAACAACACGGATTTGTGAAAGGTAAATCAACTACCACTAATTTAGTACTGTATAAACATTTTATCCTAAATACATTAGAGAAAAGAGGGCAGGTTGATGCAATATATACCGATTTTACCAAAGCATTCGATCGTGTTAACCATTTACTTTTATTAATAAAATTGAATGCAATATGATTTGACGGTTGTATTTTAAGGTGGTTAGGTAGCTTTTTGGAAAACCGTACGCAATCTGTACGTTGTGCTGGCTCTGTATCTACGTCTATCTCCGTTACATCGGGAGTTCAACAAGGTGCTCACCTAGGTCCAGTGCTGTTCAATCTTTATGTCAGTGATATTCCTGATGTTATATGACACTATCTTGTTACAGGGTGATTTGGACAATCTTTCAAATTGGTGCAATATAAACCTGTTGAGGCTTAATCCTACTAAGTGTCAACAAATTTCATTTTTCAGGAACAACAACCCTATTTCAACATCTTACATGCTGAACAATGCTCCACTTGATCAAGTGAGAAGCGTTAAAGACTTAGGTGTCGTTTTTGATCATAAGTTATTATTTCAATCGCATATTTCTAAGATAGTCGCAAAAGCGAATAAAATGCTGGGTTTTATAATGAGATCATCAAGAGATTTGTCACTGCATTCAATCAAGATTCTATACTGTTCCTTGGTACGTTCAAATGTGGAGTATAAAAAATTTTTGCGTTAGGCAGCTTTTAAGATGGAGTTTAGTAAAGGCGCATATCAAAGTAATGCTTTATTAACAGTATTAGATCTAAACACGCTATCACATCGTAGATCTGTTAGTTCTTTAACTTTTTTACATGCATTAATCAATGGTGCAATTAATTGTCCTGATTTATTAGCATTCATTAACTTCAATGTTAATGGTAGAAGAACTAGAAATAGTGAAATATTTAATATAATATAATAATAATTCCATTTCATCCAACGGACTATGGACAATATGAATACATCACGAAAGTTCTCAGAATTGCCAATGACATTAATTTTAGTATAAGTAGAACTTTTTACTACCTCAATTCCTACTTTTAAAAAACAGACAAAAATCTTAAATTTTTAACTTCCAATTTTAATTTTCATCATGGGTAATTTAAGTTGTAATATTTTGTTTCATATTTTAAATTGTATTTAATTGATTTCCTGTTAAATTTTGTGCATTTTTTAGTATTGTATTTTTATTATTGCATTTTGTATTCGCCCACTTTTAATCTAATTTTTAATCTAATATTGTATCAAAATGATATGACCGTTAAATAAAAAAAAATAAAAAAAAATAATTATTATTTATGTAACAAGTAGATGATTATGCCCTGAGGGCGACTGTCTTACAAAGCCAAGGCCTCCATTCCGCTCGAGGGTATATATCTATTAGTACCCGTGTGCATACAAACTTTTATGTCATACCATGAATAATAATTTTTTACCAAACTTTTATTTTTACCTGTGACATTAACTTGATATTATTATTAACTACGTTTTCGTAGCTAGGGTGATAAGTTTTAAAATGTTCAATGCGTTAAAGCCAAAAACTTTCCCACTCATCCCTACCGGTTATTTTACAAGATAAAAGAAAAAGTACTGGGGGAAGCTTACGTGAAATGATCTAATGACTAGTAATGGGCTCATTTACATATTTTGTTTTATTTTATTATTGGGAAGAGCACATCATTTTGAGGCTCTGTGCAAAAAATTAGACGTCAGCGAGACTCCTAAGTCACCTAAAAAAAATTATAAACATTAAACAGCGCTCCTCTCTGAATTTCAGGCGTGACGTCATCCCATATGAAATCTCTCGTTGAGAGAGCGGATACCGCGCCGATCGGTTTTCGGTTAGATGACTACTTAGCTAGTAACAGTATTTTGCTAACTTATATGCTTATTTTTTTTTCTCTTATTTTTTGGGAATGAAACCACAATAGTGTTTTTTATTTTTTATTTCGACGTTTCGGTAGCGTTCCAGCTACCTTTGTCAAGATTAAATGATGATAAAATAATTTTTTGGTCCCTATCTGACACAACGAAAAAATATGACAACTAGACAATCAATAATATTTTGAAGTTTAAGACTACAAAACTTTGTTGTCAAATTTTATGAACGTCCATTCATAGTAGATCACATCTCTGGTAAAATGTGAAATAAATATTTTATCTTCAAGAGATCATCCATTACTCAAATGTGGTTGAAATCCAAACTAAGGGTAAATGAAACTCAAAGTCCAAACCACAACTTTAATATTGATATTGTCCTCCAAAAGAACAAACCGTATAGCTTAGCAACTAGTTTCGGTAAAATTTACCATCATCAGGCTATAAAAAAAGGTTACAATTATCAGAAGATCAAATTGAATTAAAGTTAAATTGAGACAAAATTATATTATGTTGTTGAGATGATATGAATTCTTAGATATTAAACAAAGCTTACATAAAAAATTAAATATTGACTAAAGTTATATTATATTAAATTACAATTTAGTTACCTTATGAAACATTTACTACTGGTGTAAAACCAATCAATTTCCCATCATCATCATTGCTGTAGGTATTTAAATGGTTCGGAAAAGAGAAAGAAAAGGAGAAAACATGCTAAAATATCCATGGCCATGGAAACTTAATTAAAAGAAATATTAAGGAATGAGGAATTTGTCTTATAATTTTCACATGAAAAAACAAATGGAAGATTTGGAAGAAATTTAAGGAAATGTAGTTTCGAAAATTTTTTCGAGGTACTACAAAGTTGACTAAACTTATATAGTTTAAGCAACAGAAGAATAGATGTTTTAAATTTACATCTGAAAAAACCAAAAGGGAAAAATGTAAAAATACCTATAATAAGAAATAATATGATATAATATAATAAAAAATTTCTTATTATATTTTTACATTTTTCCCTTTTGGTTTTTTCAGATGTAAATTTAAAACATCTATATGATTCTTCTGTTGCTTAAATGAGAATCGTTATAAATTACCTTATACAATACGTTGTGAATCCATATCGAGAGGGTTATTGAAAACCTCACGCTTGTGTTAATCTAAATTTTTTTATTTTTTTAAATACGTAGGATGATATTGTTCTTATAGCTTGTGGTGTTATTAATGTTCAAAATTATTTAATAAAATAATGGATCAGTTCTTCACAAATTAAGTTTTATTAAATAGGTACTGCTTTTTTCCAAAAAACAGGTAATCTTTTTCAGTAAATCATCAACAAAATTGGCGTATATTATTTTTTAAAAGAAATTATTTTATTTGCTTCAAAGTCCGGATCAGCTCTAACAAATATCGCTTTTTTTACCAGTGAGGTGCATGTGCATTTGAATCTGATGTAAACATTTGGAACTAATATTACCTACCTGCTTCATCAAATTAGTTTTTCTTATTCTTTTCATCATTGGTGGTTTAATTTCCACTACACATTCATCATAAATAGCATTTGGAGAAGCTCCTTTAATTGGGCAGACTGCAGTTAATAAAATTGCAATTTTTTACCTAGTATCCTATAGCGTTAACTCGGTAACTTTGTCCACCAGACCAGGAATAAAATAAAACATCTGGAATCACCCTGTATATCATTTGAGAGAGCATGTATTTATGAAAATATTGACATTTTTAATCATTCTGGCCGGAAAACAGCCAAAAACGATGTGTCACATAGTATAAAGAGAGGCTAGATGGACAGCATACAGAATTGTACATATTTCT
>CAJUYI010000042.1:371562-401869 GCA_910591695.1 Galerucella pusilla
TTTTTTGTCAACAAGTGCTTTGAAGGGACGGCAGGCGTAGAAGAAACATCCCCCCTATTTAACATTTCTTACAACTTGCGTTTAATGAAAATAGTTATTTTCCTAACAAGTGCGGAAAGTGATACTTTCAAGCACGCGACTGCAGTTAACCCGAACGACGCGGAGCGGAGTTCGGGCAAGCGGTCAATGGCGGGAAAGACACTTTACGCATGAGTTAGGAACATTATTTTTTCTACGACCGTATATACAAAAAAGTATACCAACCCATTTTTCAGAAGTTATTTAATTCCAACATACATATACAAAACTTTAACCAAAAACTATTATAAATATTAATATTTAAAACACAAATTGTTGCATTCTGTAAATTACTTAAAATTGCCGGTCCAGTGGAGGTATTTGGTGTAAACTGGTAAGTAGATGACGTTGATGAGGATCGCATCGGTTGCAGGTCACATAAAGATGACGATGAAGGTGACGGCAACGGTTTTAAGTCATTTGTAGATGAAAGAATTTTATTTGATATATTTTTCTTATATCAAAACCGGGTGGTTTGATAGTTGTTTTATGACACTACTTCAAAGAACCTGTTGTAACAATAGTTATAACTTCCGAAGGAAAAAACTATCTAATAAGGTCAAAATTTGCACTTTCAAAACTAAAATGCGTGCGGGAAAGTGGGTTAAAATGCACGGTCGTAGAAAATAGTTATTTTCCTAACAAGTGCGGAAAGTGATTCTTTCCCGCACGCGACTGCAGTTGACCCGAACGACGCGAAGCGGAGTTCGGGCAAGCGGTCAAGGTCGTGAAAGACACTTTACACATGAGTTAGGAACATTATTTTTTCTACGACCGTATATACTAAAAAGTATACCAACCAATTTTTCAAAAGTTATCATATTTCAACATACATATACAAAACTTTAACCAAAAACTATCATTATTTTTATAAATATTAATATTAGAAACACAATTTGTTGCATTCTGTAAATTACTTAAAATTGCCGGTCCAGTGGAGTTATTTGGTGTTAACTGGTGAGTAGATGACGTTGATAAGGATGGCATCGGTTGAAGGTCACATAAAGATAACGATGAAGGTGACGGCAGCGGTTTTAAGTCATTTGTAGATGAAAGAATAAGAATTTTTTCTGATATATTTTTCTTATATAAAAAAGGGGTGGTTTGGTAGTTGATTTATGACACCACTTTGAAGAATGTACAGAGTTATATCAAAAAATCTCCATTACCTTTTTTATATTTTCCAAAAAAATTAATAAATTGAAACAAAAAGCTAGAAAAGATGTAGATTTTATTTGATGGACTATTTATTCACCTAGTGTAACAATAGTTATAACTACCGAAATAAAAAACTATCTAATAAGGTCAAAATTTGCATAATTTTACTTTCCCGCACTAGTGCGGGAAAGTGACACTTTCAAAGCTAAAATGCGTGCGGGAAAGTGGGATAAAACGCACGGTCGTAGAAAAAAAATATTTCTGTACTTCGTTCAAATATTTATTATCATTTTATTCTTCAAACACAGGTATTGTTAAAATTAGTGAATGAAACGAAACTATTTGGCTGGACTTGCAGTACACACTTTATTATTATAATAGTAGTAGTAGTAGTAGTAGTGGTGTACTCAAATTCGGTTGCCTCTATCGTTTCAATCTTTCCAATCATGAATTTCATCTGACATCCTGTCAAATCTTAGTTAGTATTTATACCATAGATACCTATTTATACTTTTTCGATAAAGACAACTTAAAGTCTTACAATATAAATTAACATACTATATCTACATTATGAAATAATAAAAAACAATAAATTAACATTTGTATTTAAAACATTTAGTTACGTAGGTACTATTCTTCACAGGTATATATTTAAAGGAGTCATATGAGACGAATTTAGAAAACATTCGAATAAAACAAATGACCTGAATCCAAATATTTAAGAAAATTCTAGCGATCTGTTCCTAAATAAACTAACAAACACATTGGGAATTTTAAATAAAAAGATTCTGGTTGTACCGCCATCGTTCTATATGCGAGTAAAATATAAAAAAGAATGTTTATTTAACTTATGACATCATTCAATATAATGACGTACTTTTACAATTAAATAGAAATAGAACCAAAAATAACGAAAAAAAAAAAGTTATCTTCATAAAAAATAGCGTAAATAGTTGACTTTCATTAATGTTCCTTTTTTTAGAATTTTCTTCTGTAAACCTGCTCATTTGTCAATGCCAACTCAAAATTTTGAGCTTATATTTACTGTTCTTAAAGGGCATGTCCACCAACGGACAAGTTGACACTAATGACAGTCGTCCTGAGGATAAACAATTATTATTTGGATAGATTTTAGATTTGTAATTTAATTATCCTTTTTACCTATTATAAACAGTCAGATATAGCTAAGCAATTAAAAAATGTCGAATAAAGCTCCAAATCGAAATTAAATGAGGTCAAACACGATTAAAATAGCTATTAAGGACCACGTGTTGTGCAAAGAACGCTTGTTTATCATCAGATTCATCAGGGGGACTGTCACATGACGCCAAGTGGACTTGTCTTTTTATGCAATCCATCGACCTGTCGAATAAAATTCAATATGGACTCCCAGGGCAAGCAAAAATATGGTGTTGGTCTTTTGGTATACAAAGTAGTCTTGATTTTGGAGAAAGGTGATTTTATTCGGCTTCAAGGATTGTCTTGTGTCATGATATTATTAATAAACAATAGAAAGGTTAGTTTTATAGAACTTTATAGTTGCATATGTGACTTTTGATTAAGTGTGCCTGTATAAAAACATTAATTATTCGTTAGTTTTGTTTCATTACTACCTACATCTCTTGGTATTTAAATATTTAAATAGCCTAGCTAGAGAGATGCATATATTTTATTGCCTATGAAAATTGCTATAATTTTATGAGTAAGTGATCTAAAAACTTGAACAATAAAACGAGAATATAAAATAAAATAACTCCAACGTTAATATAAAATGGATTATTCAAATATGCGATCATTTCAGATCACACAAAATAAAAATTAATTTTCAAAAAAAACATAAAATCAAACCACATGTATTAAATACCATTTTTCAAGATTTTTTTAAAATTAAATATTTCGAATTAGTTACAAACTATTTTTACTTGCTGCTATATAGTATAAAATTATTTTCCAAATATTACGAATAACTTGATTTAAGGTAACAAATGAAATTTTATATCTATAGTTGATGGGAAAGTGTCAGTAATAAACGTATTTTTACTTATAGTTTTTTATTATGCTTTCTCTTATCATCATGCTTCTAATTTCAAGAAATATTCACGTCATTCAAATGACGTTTCTCGAAATTCTAAAATAACATATGAAAGGACGTCTTTATGACGTAAAAAATGTCATTCGTACGTCATTAAAAACGCCATTATCACGTCAGCTTGCTACCTGAAATTATTATTGTTTATGAAAGAACCACGAGAAAAATTACTCCGCTCATAAATAATGCAGTTTAAATAATTATCAAATAATTTAAAAATGTGTCGGTACTTCCTACAGTTATTGTAAAACAGATAATTCCTGAATATAAATTACCATACTTTATAACTCATTGACAATAATTCTCGGTGATTTCCAGCAAGCATAAAATATAGGGATGTTTGTTAAATACCAATTCAAAATAGCAATAATCTTTTGTTATAGTTTCGTACTAATTAGTTTTTTGTTTCGCACGAAGGCAAGTAGCTCCATTGCAATTTGTAACAAAAAAAAACAAAATAGCATTATTTTTTTATGAAGATACACGGGCTAAGTCAACTCTGTAAAACAGGGAATCCCTCATCTTACTTTTATACTACTTGACTTATAACAAATAAAAAAAAGTAATCAACAAATAATAGAGGCAGTGGCGGCTAGTACATAAACGCAACAGTGCTGCATAAATCCCAAAAAATCATCTAATTAACTAAAAGTTCCTTTTATCAAATATTGTAAGCGTTCGGATTGTCATAGTGATAAAAGAACTCAAGCTCAAACCACAGCATAAAAGCTAAGTGGAATAACGAACCTATTTCGTGCCATATCGTTGATATTTTATAAAGCTGGGCCATACGATCGTGCTCTTTCAAACGCCCGCGTTGAATACTTTTCCTCCTTGACGGTGAAAAACAAAGCAGTACCTATATCTTGCTGCATTTACTACAGCGCAGCATGGCATACAATAGAGTTGAATATATTTAATTATTTCGCGACTTTATGGTTATAGGATTTACGTCGTAACGTAATAGAGTGGTAGAGTAGAGTAGGTATTTCTGTGTATTGTTGAAAAATATTATATAAACTGTGAACTTGGAAGGAAATAGGAGTCACGCATCTAGATCATTTGAATTTGAACATAAAAACACACGAAAATTGTAAAAACCTTCATCAAAATTGCACGGAATTTGCAGAACACCTTAAAATTTTTATCAAGAGCCGCCACTGAATTGAGGTAATTTACAATTATAAATAAAACATCGTAAATATCATGCATCGAGTCTGGGAACCGAAGAAAGATATACCTATTAAAGAAGTTGGGAAAACACGCGATGCTGTATGTACCTACATAAAAGATGTAATTGGCACCTTCTTATATCGGCTTTGAAATAATAACGGTCGTACCGGTAGCCATAAAATGGTGGTTGTAGAAAGATTGGAACGTTGAAAATATTAATGCATCGTACGTGATATTTTGGTAATAGAAGAGGTAACAGAATAATATGAAAAGTTCAAATTAATATGAGTATGAATAAACTAGCTCATATAAAACTGGTTGGCAGTAGCTATGTTTTATAAAAGTAGAATCAAATAAGCACTCCATTTATTGACAATCTTACTAATAGTTCGGGACTGGTATATTTATTGGATTGATTTACGAATTGATTCAAAACTTTGGGGATTTTTGTTTTTAATATTTGTTAAACTATAAATTATCAAATTATCTGATAAAAACTTCAAAAATAAGGTTGAAACAGTGAATCCTTCAAAATCTAAGAATCAGTTCATCAAAATTCTAAGCGTTTATATTTTATTTCTTACACGTTATGAATTTTAAGGTAAGCTCGGTTCTTTTCAACATTGCTTAGGAATTCCATGAAGAATTTCATCCAATTATCTCAATAATACTTTTAACCATATAAATTAAATAAAAAAATAAAATAAAAATATTTAAAAACTAGATGTATTTATAGAAGAGGAAGATGAACATTACGGTCCTGGTCTAAAATATCTCAAACTAGTTCTAATTGCAATTAAAAACCAACCTTAATATGTTCCTATGAAAGACTTATTTTTCTTTTAAAACAAAATATAATATAATCTGAGACTTTTTAATTTTTAAGGAGGAAACTATGAGATGAAAAGGCAATTTTCAAATGAGAAGGTGCTAGAAAATATGTATTTTTGTGAAAAAAAACCTACACGAAAATAAAAATTAAATTCCAATTTCAACAACGATGTTTTTTTTTTCCATTTTGGGAGCCGTTCAGATGCCGGGAGCACTGCAGCTTATTGTACTCTGCTCCCATATTTAGTCCACCCATCCAGTTATCCCCGTACCTTCGAGTAGACGGTATAGGTCCATTGGATGTGTGCCATATACTTCAGGTGGCACATTGGCCTCTCCGAAGATTGCCCGTCTCCTCGAGTGCAGTGCCTCACAGTCAGATAAGATATGGGTCACGGTCTCGTTCTCCATGCCACATAGTCTGCAGCTGAGGTCCCCGTTATATAACCCTATTTTATGCAGGTGATCTTTTAACAGGGCATGACCTGTTAGATAACCTGCAATAATTCTTAGCTTATTCCTGCTGATATTCAGTAGTTCTTTGGCCCGCTTTGCACATGTGTCACCTATGAAGGTTTTGCTGTGTACCTGTTTCGGAGTGTTCCTCCAATGAAGTCTATGTTGGCTTTGTACCCATTTTTGTATTTGCGCTCGGACTACCTTTTTTGTGGTCCCAAGAGCTGGTTCTGGTCCAACATATGCTGTTGCTGAACCTCTTTTTGCGAGTTCATCAGCTTGTTCATTTCCAGAAATACCATTATGTCCCGGCACCCACACCAATCTTACTTTAATGTGGTCTGCCAGTTCATTTAGTTCTTTCTGACATTCTTCTACTAGTCTGGATGTTACCTTGCGGCTATTTAAAGCCGCAAGGGCTGCCTGGCTATCAGTTAGTATGTTTATCCTATGAGTGTCAGTCCTATATTTGTTAATTCTGACACATTCTAGGATGGCATAGGTCTCTGCCTGAAATACAGAGGTATGTTTGCCTAGTGAGAAAGAGCCTTTTGTGTTTCTCTTTTCACTGTACACTCCTGCTCCTGTTCCTTCCCCTGTCTGTGATCCGTCTGTGTACCAGGTCTCTCCTCGGGGAAATTTCAGTCTGCTTGGGTCTTGCCAGTCCTTTCTGTGAGGTATTTCTACCTCATATTTAGGGCTTGGGAGAAGTTTAGTGGCCATATAGTCTGTTTTCATATCTAAAATGGCTTCACTTATGATGTCTTCAACAGATGTGTGTCCTGATCTAACTATTTTGTTGCTCAGATTATCTTGCTGCCTAAATAGTCCCATCCTTGCTTCTCCCATTATCACGAGGTGTAGTGGAGGAAGGTCGAATAAGGCTTCTAGTGCTGCCGTTGGCGTGCTTCTCATGCATCCTGCAATGCTGAGACATGCAAGTCTTTGCACCTTGCCTAGTCTCGTCATTGCATTCTTTTGTGTCGTCTTTGTCCACCAGACCAAAGACGCATATGTTATTATGGGTTTAACCACTACACTGTATATCCAGTGTATCATTCGCGGAGTCAACCCCCATGTTTTCCCACAAGTTCGTCTTGCCATCATTAGTGTGGTTTCCGATCTTGCTGCAACTTTTTCCATTTGTTTGGACCATGTTAATCTCGAGTCAATAATCACCCCGAGATATTTAACATCCATAATCATTGGAATTTCCGTACCTTGAAGGTATAGTGGTCCCAAACCTGCCAAGTTCCTTCTCTTGGTGTAGGGTACTAAGTTTGATTTGGTGGTACTTATATTTAAACCCACCTCTGTCGTCCATTTCGTTACTATGTTCAGAGCCTGTTGCATGCGCTCTCTGACCGTAGTACTGAATTTGCCTTGTGATATGATGACTAGATCGTCCGCATATCCTAAGACAGTATGGTGTTCCTTTTTGAGTCTCCTTATCAGTCCGTCCATTACAAGGTTCCATATTAGAGGAGACAGTACTCCTCCTTGAGGACATCCCCTTGAAACTCGGGCTGACAATGTTGTGCCCATCAAGGTTGAGAATATCGTTCGGTCTTTCAGCATGCAGTCTATCCATCTGCAGCTTGTTTCGTCAATTTGCTTTTGACGACTTGCCCTAGTGATTACTTTGTGGGAGGTGTTGTCAAATGCACCCTCTATATCAAGGAAGGCTGCTAATAATACTTCCTTATTTTCGAGAGCGTACTCTATTCCTTGTACTAGGTGATGGAGTGCTGTCTCTGTGGATACTCCTGGTCTGTATGCATATTGATCCAGGTCGATCGGTCTTTCTACCAACGATCCTCCTCTAATGTGCATGTCCACCAGTTTTTCCAATGTCTTCAGTACAAATGACATCAGACTTATGGGTCTCAGGGATTTCGCTTTATTGTCACCTGTTTTACCAGGTTTAGGAATAAAGACCACCCTAACATTTCTCCAGACCTTTGGTATGTACCCTAGTCCCATACTTGCTCTAAGGATCGTACACAGTCTGCTGAGTATAATGCCGTCTGCCTTTTGCAGCATAATTGGATAGATCCCGTCCGGTCCCTGTGATTTATATGGCTCAAATGAGTTAATTGCCCATTTTATTTTGCTTTGATTAACCACTTCTCTAGATACTTTCCAACTTTCCTCGTTACTCCGATTTGGAGTCCTCGAGACCATTTGTTGTTCTGTATCTAATGGTTCATCACTTATTTTGCATTCTGGAAAATGTACTTCGAGAAGTTCTATCAGAGTTTCCTTCCCGCTTTGTGTATATCTCCCATCTCTTGTCTCTAATGAGTTAATTGTCCTTTGAGGATCTTTGGAGAGTATCTTTTGGAGACTAGCACATTCAGAAGTCTGTTCTACCTCTTCACAGTGTTTCCTCCATGAGTCTCTTTTAGCGATTCTCAGAGCCTTGTTGTATGACGTCAGAGTTTTCCTATATACGGTCCACTCTCCGTCTTTACTTGCCCTATTGAAGAGCTTTCGTACTTCCGCCCTTGAAACTTCAAGGTCGTTATTCCACCAGGGCACATTCCTGTTGGTTCTCCTTGTAGTTTCGGGGCAGTTGCGGTTGAAGGTAGACACGATAGCTTCTTGGAATTGTTCCGCAGTTAGGTCTAGATCCACGCTGTTTCTTACCGTCTCTCTCACCCTTTGAATTTCAAGGCCTAGGTCCGCCTGATAGGCCTCCCAGTTAGCTTTCCTTGGGTTCCGGTAAGTTTCAGTTTCAGTGCTAAAACCTGTTAATGTGTAGCTTATGTGTCTGTGGTCCGAATAACTCACCTCATCAGTCACATGCCATTTTTTAACAAAACTAGCTATAAAAGTAGTTGCAATTGTTATATCTAGAACCTCCTTTCTATTTATTGTTACAAAGGTAGGTTTGTTTCCCACATTTAATATGTCCAGATTATTTTCCATAATAAATTGTAGTAAAGACTCACCTCTTTGGTTGGTGTTTGTGCTTCCCCAGGTTGTGTGATGTGCATTCACATCTCCCCCAATGATCAGATGCGTTCCTTTGCCCCGACATCCTCTCACTAGTTCCTCCACTTCCCTGGATGGTGGTTGTTCAGAAGCATCTCCTGGTAGGTAGACCGATCCGAGAATAATCTCCCTCGGTCCCCCATCAGAGATGAATCTTACTTTGACCGTGGTCAGGTCTCTGAAACAGAAATGATTTAAAGGCAGTATCTTTATATTATTTCTTACTATTATACAAGTTCTAGGTACTTGGGAGGACCTATCGTAAATCAATTCCCCTCCTATCCCTGATAAACCCATAATTTTCCCCTTGTTCACCCAAGGTTCTTGTATGAGGGCCACATCGAATCCCCCCATTACTTTCGTAAGGACTGCAGATGCAGCCTTACTGTGCTGGAGGTTCGCTTGTATTATTCGTACCCCCGCCATCTGGTCCTCTTAAAACTCGGAAGACCACCCTTCCGAGACCGTAGTATGCTCGGAAGCCCATCGTCTCCAGAGTCTTAAAAGAAGCCTCATCAATGGAGAAGGTCAGCGTTTGCCCCTCTCCATCGTCTTTTCTTCCTTTGAGGGTCCATTCCTCCGTTTTGAGGCTAGCATTTTGACTAGCCAGACGGTCCTTTAGAATGGACTCTTCCCTTATGGCACCTGGAACGTGCACGAGGACCAGGGGCCTTCTGGGGAGGTCTCCTGATCCAACAACTGTCAGATCAGCACCTTCCCAGAGCTCGCCCAGGCCTTCCACCGCGTTCCTGAGCCATTCCTTCGTGTATTCATTCCCACAGGTCATCCAGAGGACCCCTGAATGGAATGAAGTACGTTGGAATTGGAGTCGGTTTGCGCTTCCCCCAGGGGTGTCAAACACGGCCTCCTCCAAGCGGTTTTGAATCAGTCCTGCCTGTTCCTGATTCAGGGTGTTTTCTGGATGGCGTCTGTGGATCACCGCCATCCCGAGATTTGCTGTTGCATCCTTATAGGAGACAGTCTGCACTTTCGTGCTCCTGTTTATTTTTTTTGCAACATGCATATCAGGTGGAGTTGAGTTTTCAGATCGAGGTCTTTTACCTTTACCTGTCCCTTCTTTTCCACCTGTATTGGAGTGTCCCGACGTTGTCGGACCTGAGCTTGTCTTCATCAGGACTTTTCCTGACTTGGACATGCTATTTTCCGATTTTGTCGGTCCATGCTCCTTTTTCTTTCCAGCTTTGTTTGGGTCTTTTTCCACCCATGTGCCGGCTGCTTTTTTCTGTTCCCTGATGAGTTTCTTCCTCTGGGCACCAGATAGTTTTTTGGGCAAGGTCATGTTGGTTGCCTTACCCTTTTCTAAGGAGTCCTTCCCTCCTTGTTCTTTTGCCTTTGGAGTACAGACTTTAGCTACTGTCTCCTGTCAACTTGAGTCGTTACAGTCCATTTCTGTAACGTTTTGATTTTCTTTAGAGGAGTCCTTATCCTCCTCTGGTGTTTTTCTGCTTTGGTCCATATTGTTCCCACGAGCAGCTAGGGAATGTAGGTCCGCCCAGTCAGAGCCCCGCATGACTGGGTAAGGCTATATACAACAGGGTGCGCCAGTTGCCCTGAGGTTAGTGGTCTAAAAACCGAATAACCCACGGCCATCCATCCTTTCAGCGACCACTCAACCTTAGGATTTGGGAGGTTTTTTATAGTGGTCCCCATCCAAGCAGGTCAGGCAATTAAGCCAAACCCCCCGAACCACATAGCTCGGCATACCTCTCACTGGCCTTACCCTAGCAAGGGGGTCGTTGCTCTGCTATGTAGTTTTCGGTTTGCGTCACGAGCTTGTCAGCGATTGGTTATTCGGTCGGCAATGTTAGGCGTTTATAGCCCTCATCCTTCCTTATTTATCAATGGACCAGTTCTTTCATTTGCATGACGTCCCTGGCCTTCCCCTATCCGCAACCTGGGGACGCTTCCGATAGGTAGCTCAACCCATTACCCTCCTATGTCGCAGGGTAATGCAAAAAAAGTTGACGATGTTATTCCTCTCGTTTTTCTTTACCTCTTTCTACTACTTCTTTAAATATGTATCTTACATCCTTGTATATACCTAATAGTATGTTGAGATAAAAAAGTAAAAAGCAACTTCTCATTTGATATGCACGTATAAATGCGCTTAAATCATGACCGAAGAACAATTATAAATTCTTAAAAATTGACAAGGTGAATACCAACCGGATTTGATTTAAGTAGATTTGAACTTGACAGTCATTGAACTATGATGTAATATTAGTTCAAATTGAGGAATTATATTTATCGCGCAGCCTAATGATTTCATCGATCGATATCTTGGCCTTTTCAATAAGAATTAACGGATTTATTATACTTCCTATTAATGGGAATTCCTTTTGTTTGTAAATCCAAGGTAATTTTAGAAATCCATTTCGTTGAATAATGATCATTAAATATATTTAGTGAGAAATTAAATACTAAACTAAACATCCCACATAGCAATTTGACATCCTAAGCATATGCGTGGAATATTTTCAAAAAGAACATGGATGTGCAAAGCATGTTCTCAAATAATACCAAAACAAGTGCTATAAATAGATTGTGTTGCGCCCTGGTCACATGCTGGTCAGGTTTTCAGAATGTGATGAAAGATGTTCTTATAAGATGCTGAGTATGTACCCAGCACTAAAAAGCTCAAAGTTCCAACAAGCATGTGATAGCACATTATTTTCACATGCTACGCATTTTCCAGCTCTGTAGGCCTTCTGATATACAGTACATCCTAGGCATGTGCTATTGGCGTATATATTATATAGGTACCTATCCGAGTGCTATTAATCTTCTATACATGTCCTAGTGTAGATGCTAGGCACATGTTAAGGATATCTCGTATTATTCGCAGTACCTACGCATATCTATTACAAATGATATAGAAGTTAACTTTTTTGTCAACCTCTTAATTTTCATTTACCATTTACCAATGTAACATTATTAATTAGTGCAATGAAAAATACTTGTTCTGGGGGACTTCTGGCTATAATGTTGTGCAGAAATCTGGCAGGAGCAAACTGGGGCTGTAACCCAAAAATCCTAAGCTGGATGTACACTGCCATAGTGTGAGACCAATCACCACTTATGGAGCCATTGCCTGGTGTAGTAGAACTAGCCTATTGACGACGAGAGAAAACCTCTCCAAAATTCAAAGACTAGCCTGTATACGCATTACAGGAGCAATGAGAACATGCCCAACGGCAGCCATGGAAGTGACTCTCAACCTCACACCTTTACATATGGTGGTGGAAAGTGTTGCAGAAAGAACAAGATACAGACTAAGTAGAGAGGGAATCATTAAAAAAAACACCTCCTCACTTCTTAGAAATCAGACAACCTGGGACATGCCACAAGACGGTATGATGAAAAAATATAACTTTTCAAAGAAATTCATTACGGAAATGAGCAACAAGAAGGAATGGGATCCAAATACCATTACCAGACTTGGAAATAATGCCATTCAATGGTACACAGACGGCTCAAAAGCAATAGAAGGAACTGGGATAGGAGTGTTCGGGCCAGGAACCAAACACTTCGAAAGCTTGGGAAAAACCCCAAGTATCTTTCAAGCGGAAATCCACGCCATAAGAAAGTGCGCCCAGTTCAATATTGATAAAGGATACAGAAGACAAAGGATTATCATAATGTCGGATAGTCAAGCAGCCATTAAGGCACTGAGCTCTTGTGTAATCAGTTCCAAAATGGTGTGGGAATGCCTAGACAAACTCAATGAACTAGGCGAGAACAACATAGTCACCTTACTATGGATTCCAGGACACACTGGAATAGAAGGAAATGAAATAGCAGATGAACTAGCAAAGAGGGGGACTGAAATACCTTTCTGGGGGCCCGAATCTTTTGCGGAATCAGCCCCAATGTAATATTGGAAGAAATAAGTAAAGCCGAGAAAAAAAGAAGATCTGACCATTGGAAAGATCTAGTAGGGCTTATACAATCAAAGACTCTTCTGGGTGACTCCAACCTGTTGAGATCAAAAGAATGCATACGTCAAAGTAAAACTGCGCTAAGAGTTTTAACAGGGATCCTAACGGGAGATTGTCGCCTGAATGGACACCTGAAAAAGCTCAAAATAGTGGAGGAAGAAGAATGCAGATTTTGTGGAATGGAAGAAGAAACCTCCATCCACATACTTTCCAACTGCACAGCACTCCAGAATCCTAGAGCACAGCACCTGGGAGATTACTGGATAGAAGAGGAACATTTGCCTAAGTTGAAGCCTGCAGACATCCTAAAATTCCTCCGGGAAACAGCGTTAAAGGAACTACTAGTTTCTGAGACTCTCCTCAGAAACTAGGTAGAAGCAAGGGGGCACAATAGATCTTTTAGGTCTCAGTGAATGTCACCCCAAAAATCACACATACATACACACAATGTAACATTATTAATTAGTGCAATGAAAAATCCTTGTTCTGGGGGGACGGGGGACCTCCATGCCATCTGCATGCCATGCTGATCAAGGCAACCCCTACGCCAGGTAAGTATATTTCTTTAGCTTTGGTCCGATATTTGATTTCCGTGAATACATAGGTATGAACCGGTGTGAAGCTACAAATAAAAGTCAGCGCTTTCAGTCAGAGCTTTCGATGCGTTTATGTATTATTTCGAATACTTTGTTGAAAAGGAACTCTTCTCAAATGTATTTACTTAATAACATTATCTATATAGTTGTTCTAACTTCATGAATGTTTAATCAATAATCAAATCAATTTCATACACGCTGTATTTCTCAATTCAATCCAATAACTAATTGAAGAAATGTAGATGCTGTCTATACTCTACCAAATAATGTGTTATTCACATGCGATAAAGCATATGCTGAAACAGGATGTGATCGCATGTGCGAAGGACGTATTCAGCATGTGCATTGAATGTACCGAATAATGTTCTATGTTTTATACTTTGCACATGCTAAAAATACGATTTAAGGTCAATCATCAGATTATTCAGATATATACATGCTAAGTGTATATTATAAATGGAAAGATATATATGATAATGGCTTCAATATCGGATGAAGTTAGATTAATAAAGAATATAAAGTCATTATCGCATGCTAAAGGTATATGCTCGCCTTTGACTTTATTTTATGGTATATGCGTGGCATTTGCTTTAAATGTACCAAATATTATTCCATGTTTTATATTTTGCACATGCTAAGGATGGGCTTTTGGGTTGATTCTGATATCGGCAGATGCATATTTAAAATGAAAGGGTACAACAGCAATGATGGCTTTGGATCTTTTAAACGAAAATAGTACCTAAATATTCATTCATACATGTATGTAAAACGAATAAAACGTGCTAAAGATCTGATGTAAAATTACCTGACCTGATTGATAATCCCTATCACAGGTATCACATGCTTAGGATATCTGTCAAATAAAATACTTCTGATATTCTTCAAGGTTATTTACTTAGCATATATGCGCTGAATGTAGTGAAAAAACGATCTTAGTTAATGGTAAATCATTATTATATGCTAAATATATAATTTAAAAAAAGCTTTAGGTGGACTTTTATGGTATGTGCGAATCATGGAGCTAGTATTAAGAGGAGTCGCTACGCCTGTCATAAAAGTGGTATCGGTTTCGCCATTTTACTACCACTTCTCTGTCAACTTGACATTAGTATTGTTTTGTGGATGTGAATTGGGTATTTTTGGATTTTCTTTTTGTTAGTGTCGTTTTTTTCTATTTTAATAATTGAACAATAATGGCTTCTTGTGCTTCACGAAGTTGTACAAGTAGAGACAGTGTAAATACGAAAAAATCATCAGGAACAACATATCATAAGTTAGTAAACAATCGAAAGGACTGTACTGGAATATATTTCTTTGTGCTTCAATAAGTTTTATTTAACTTCATATTATATTTAATGTTTGTAGATTTCTTAGAACTCCATCAATAAGAGATATGTGGTTGAAATTTGTGAAAAGAGGTTCTTGGCAGCCAACAAAATACCTACAGTGTTTCTATATTATCAATTTCATTTTGTCAAAAGGACGATAATGTGCACTTTAACGAAGAAAACCACCTCTAATCAAAAATTCAAAAAGCCGCTACGCTATACCTAGGTGGAAAAGAATTTCACTATTGAATATATTTTTATTGATTGAAAATTTAAATAGTCCTGCTCCGCCGACGACGCCATATTGCTAACATCACAATGTCACTCATGTGATACCACTTTCCTATTATAAGATAGTCGACTGTGTCATCTCCTCTTAATAGTAGCTCCATGGTGCGAATCATATGCGAAAGATCTATGGAAAAAAACAAGTTTGAATCTAAAATTCTTAGCACTTGCTATGGATGTATGTACAGGGATGTGCTCAAAAGTATGTGGACAGCATATGCTAAACATGTACCGAACATCTTTTACGGGACGTTGAAGGCATATACTTGGCATATGAATATTCTTTAATTATAAGACGTATTTCTAGTTTAAATATACAGCCTCTACTGTATCACGTTAGATAACATTTTTCCCTTGGAAACGGAAATCTTTGATGTAGTACGTATCGCTAAATTGTTTATTATCTTGGCTTGTTACAGCAATTAGTTTATAATGTGAATAATATATAAGTATGGTGTCATTGTTTGTTAAATTACATAACAAATTCACAGTTGATTTTTATTCGAAGAAACTCAGTACAATTATAAAATCATCAAATGAAAAAAAAAACTTGACAAAAAATAATTGATCCACTAGGTATTTCTACTTAAAATTATAGTTGTTTGAGAATAAAGAAAAAAATTAATCATTTAAGAAACTACTATTCATAGTTTCGATAGAAGCAAACTTCTATCAGCTAAAAATAATGCTCTAGAGGCCACACTAGTGGGGGTTTCTTATACATTTTACTTTTTTACTTTTCAAAAATTGTTTTTTCCCCGCCAAAAATTAAGGATTCTTATTGAGTACGTTTAACGTTGCTGTCAAATGTATTTGTACTCTGGTGATTTTTAAATCTTTAGAGCAAACATGCTAATTACCATGACTAGACTATATACTGATTAAATTTAAATCAAAAATCAGCTTATATTTCACTCGGATTTTCAAAACATTTTATTGTACCGTCAATTGCAATCCTATCAATTTATTCGGTGGCTTTTTGTTCCTATGAGAAAATATCTTCTTAGCGGCGACAAACTGGCCTTTTACTTATCAGTAAGCAGGTAAGAGCTGAAATTGAAAATTACTCATTCCCAACAATAAATTTTCAATTTGATGCACAATCGCTATGTAAGAGCATTGTTTAAATATAAACCAAAGATTATAATTAACTCTAATTTTCAATTGTGAAATAAATCTAAGAAAGTAGACCATAGATAAAACATACATGTATACTTTCGCCTTGTGACTAACTTCATTGTTATTTTATGAAAAGCATGGATTTTAAATCTTGAAGTAGAAATGTTTAAATTTAATTTTATTGAAGACGATAATGATTATACTAGTGAAGGTAGTTGATATTCTATTAACTAATTTGCATAAAACCATCAACATATATTTTAGACTTAAAAACTGATACCGAAGAAGCAGTCTATGCAGAAAGTAAAGAAGTATTTCTTGAACAATCCACAACTTTTATGAAATTTAAACTAGAAGATCTAGATGCAAAATTCTTGAAATTAAGTAATATAACGATTAAATATATTTGTTCAGAGTTCTTGGTAAGTGCTTTAAAAAATGTTCAAAGTATAACAGAAGATTGCATACTTAAAGCCGAGCACAACCATTCAGATCTACTACCAGCAGTATATGAAGGTAATATTTGTCAATTTAATTCCTTTCTGTTATGTAAATATTCTTCTAGGTGGTTTGAAAATATGGGAATGTACTTACGATCTACTAAATTATTTCTTAGATATTAAAATTGATTTTAAAGAAAAAACAGTGCTAGATTTAGGATGTGGCGCTGGAATTCTAGGGATTTTTGCATTGTTAAGTGGATCAAAATTATGGTTTCAAGATTATGTAAGTTAATTAGACATAATATAAATTCTGGTTATAAAAAAAATTGATTATTATTTGTAGAATATAGAAGTGTTACACAATATTACAGTGCCAAACATATTACTAAATTGTGCAGACCATAATGATAGCAAATTTTTCTCTGGAGATTGGAATTCTTTTGTAACATTAGTAGAAGGAAATTATCCCAATCAAAAGTTTGACTATATACTTACTTCTGAAACAATATATAATAAGGATTATTATACAAAACTTGTTTTAGTTTTTCAAAAATTGCTGAAGAAAGATGGTGTTATGTATCTTTTTTTTTAAATCAATATACTTACTACTTCATGAATGAGTCTGAAACATTTCTTAACCTAAAATTTTCAGATTTTTAGCTGCGAAATCATTTTATTTTGGAGTTGGAGGCGGGGTGAGTCTATTTCAAGATTTTCTTGAAGAACAAAAAATATTTAAATGTACCCGTTGTTGGCACAGTGATAACGGTGTCAAAAGAGAAATATTAAAATTAGAATTTTTGTAACAAAAATATGTTTTATTAAACTACTATGTAATTTTTAATTGATTTACACTTATTAAGGATTTAACCTTTCATATACCCATCCATCTTCAGCTTGGTGGGTTAAAATTCCATCGGGTTCAATTCCACTGGGTTTACGAAAGACGATTCTATCATGAATTCGATCAGTTTGGCCTTGCCAAAATTCGAATAATTTGGGTTTTACAATATAACCACCCCTAAAATACAAACAAATTTTATCACACATTTTGAATGTCACAAAATGTAATTTTACCATTGTGGTGGTCTTGGAACTTGTCCCTCTTGATACTCAGTTTCCAGTTCTTCAGCACGTTTTTCTAATATATCTCGACTTTCCACTGGTTTACTTTGATCACTACAAAGTGCTCCTATTTGGCTCCGGTATGGGCGTTTACTGAAATATTCATCTGCTTTAGAAAATGGTAATTTTTCCACACTACCTTCAATTCGTACCTAAAAACAAAACAACAGTTTTTTTATTTCATTCAGTTAGATGGCTTTGGCAAAAACCAATTAGCCAAAAACAACAGTTAGGTACAATATTTATTTATTCACAAGAAATACTCACAGATCTGCTGTAGAAATCCCAATAAAATGTAAGAGCAGCATATGGGTTTTCTTCCTAAAAATAAAAGATTAAGTAAACTATTGCTTGGAAATTTATTTTCTAAAGTTGTTATTGGTAATGTCGTTTAGCTTACCAAGTCATTTCCTTTCCTACTTGTATAATGCGTGAAAAAAACAAAGCCTTCTTTACTATATCCTTTTAGCAAACAATATCTGGCTGAAGGTATACCATTTCTACAACAACAAAAATGAGTACATACTAAATACATACATTAATCATTGTTTAAGTACTTGTTAGCTGTAGACACACACATTGCGTTTGCTTCAATAGTCCTTGGGTTTTCTTTTACTAGCTGAAACCATTCTTCAAATAAAGCTATAGGTTCTTTAACTTTGATATCCTTTTCCAAAAACAACGTTTGTTTGTCAGCATATTCCTTTCTCATTCCTAAAAATCATAATTTTAAAAATCTGTGCATCATATCCTTTGGTTCAATTTTCTCGGAGAAATTGAAAGATGAGTAGTCTCTCAGACAAAAGGCCACAATAAATTAGGTTGGTGGTAACTCTCAATCTGTTTTTGTTGAAAATACTCGAGTTATAATTTATCGTTTTTATTAAATTTTTTGTATTAGTAGTTAATAAATATTTTAAAAATTGATTCTCTAATTTAATTTAGTTTTTTCAGCTCCACTCACAATAATCAAATATTATGAACTTACCACTAATATCCATCTGGAATTGTACAGTTCCAAAATAGGTGCTTAAGTATTTATAATTTCAATTATTTGCTTCAGACTATCTAATAAAATTAATAAAACTTGCAACATCCAATTATCTATCTGACTGGCGACAATGAATTAACAAAACACAAAACTTACTAACCTAACAATACAGCATTTTTAATGTCACTCGATCTGAAACGCAGAAATGATAAGATATATTTCATTTCGTATTATGCTTATTTGTTCTCCTTCACTAACCACTACTGGTCTTTATCATCAAGTAATAATGCCAATAATGGTTTGAATTAATAAATTTTTTTTATGCTGCACTTAGTACTTTTATATAGGCAACCAATTATTCATAACATACGAATACGATTGCTTGAAAGTTTAATTCGGCTATCTTCGGTCGGCATAACCCCTTATTTTTGAAGTTTGTCTTGTCATGTCGTATTGAATGATCCGCTGCTAACTTCTCTCCATTAAACTATTAAACACGTTATAAAGTTAGTCTGTCTAATTTTTAGGTTAAGTTTGTGTAAATTTGTCATTATTAGAGTTTACAAGTGAACATTTGCTACTTATTATGGCCGATTCTACTAAGGTAAGTATCTCATATAATAATAAAGTATAGATTTGTAGTTTTTGACTTTGAAGTATGCCGAAATATAACATCGGTAATGACACTATACCTAGGTACATTTTCAAACACCTCCTCAACAATGTCTATTTAAAAGTTTTTGTGAAATGGCCTCAAACCCATCATCGTTACTTTCTGTACCACATTATCGAGAAGTTCTGTTGCTTGTTTAAATTATCATATTACTTTTTTTGACTAGCGTCTTTTCCAGGTTCAAGAATACAAAGAAGATGTGAAGAAACAAGCCGAAACATTGGTACTTAAAGGATTTCCAGAAACTATAGTAAAATTAAATTCCATTCTTGAAACCTCTCAGTTTAAAAACAGAAGCTTTCTTGATGTACATCAAGATTTAAACATACCAATTCCTGATCCAATAATTTTGAACAGCCATACTGACTTACCAGTAGCAAAGAAAGTTAAACTTGATCCCAGCCTCAATCAGGATGGCACTAAAGTCATGATCTTACCTACTGGATCAGTTCCAACAAACAAAAACCTAGTTGAAATGATTGAGAGTGTTAAACCTCATATTAGGAAACTTGTTGAAGATTCAAATTTGGTGAGTATTAAAATAATTCAAATGATTTAAATAATAAAAATAATTCTTTTAGATAAAAATGTGGATTTCTTTCATGATTCCAAAAATTGAAGATGGTAATAATTTTGGTGTTTCTATTCAAGAAGATACTTTGGCTGAAGTACAGTCTGTAGAATCAGAGGCTGCTGCTTTTTTTGATCAAATCTCACGGTATTTTATTTCAAGGGGTAAGTTAGTTTTAAATTTGTATGTATGTATGTATGTATAGGTGTACATACATACATACATACACATACATTAGTCCTTGGCTCTTATTCTATTATGCCAATCCTTTCTAGTGTTTGGTAACATAAAAGTTTTATTTTTAGGTAAATTGATCTCCAAAGTAGCAAAATACCCCCACATAGAGGACTACCGAAGATCAGTCCAAGAACTTGATGAAAAAGAGTATTTAAGCCTGTGGTTGGTTATGTCAGAAATCAGAAACCGTTACTGCGCTCTTCACGACATTGTTCTCAAAAATCTGGACAAAATTAAAAGACCTAGACCATCAAATGCAACCGAATCTTTGTATTAGATTTAAATAAACAAATATATGATTAGTTTACTATAAGGATTTAATTGATTCGAGTATCTGATAAGTGTGGAAGTTTTATAAAATTAAACATATTTTTCTTAACGCCAGAATTATATTCTGATGCATATTTTTTTTTTCATAGAGTAGATGTTCACTACACATTTTTTGACAATAAAAAAATTAAGAAATTATCCTAGTTTTTATTTATTGGGGAAATATGACCGGCATTCAGTCAACATCTTGTAAAATATCTTACACTTTTCAAACATCTTATGAAATAAATGCAATATCTGAAGTATCAATAATTTTTTCATTCAAGGCAGGCTTGGGTGGAAAATGTGAACATATTTTTCTACACCTATACTATAAGTTGTTAATTAAATGCCAATTTTCAGTTTTATAATGATACTCATTATAACACTGGTTTTCATTATAAAACTGAAAAATTGACCAATAGAAATCTAGATTTTCAAATACGCAAATAGGCAGACCCAATATTTTCTGTAGAGTGTTTTATGACAGTTTAAAACTTTTGCGTCAGTTTTTAAAAGAAATGTCAAGCACCAGACCAAAAATACTCAATGACGCCCAAGGTAAATACATATTTAAACTTATTAATTTTTGTTTACAATAATTTATTACTAATTTTGTATAACAGTAACATACCTAAATATACTTTACCTACTACCAATATGTAATATCAAACATTACGATACTGATATGAGCTTCGTAATGAGATACTTTACCGCACTAGTGCGGTAAAGTGAAATAATTGGAATGAACGTGTCAAAGTTGACAGTTTGCAGAATGCACCAGTCCTCGAATCGCTTATACATATTCTTTTTCGTATCTATTGCGGGATTTAACGGGTACTAGGGTTGGTGTTGCGTTATTTGCAACAAGCTTAAAATGCGCCCCTGGCCAAGGAACAAAAATGCGCCCTCCCCTCAATCGAATCGAAAACTTTGCACAAGTTAGGAGTACGATTCGATTGGTTACAGGGGCGCTCTCA
This sequence comes from Galerucella pusilla, assembly GCA_910591695.1. Taxonomy (NCBI): domain Eukaryota; kingdom Metazoa; phylum Arthropoda; class Insecta; order Coleoptera; family Chrysomelidae; genus Galerucella; species Galerucella pusilla. The sequence continues at coordinate 392,964 of CAJUYI010000042.1, forward strand.
CAGTGAATATATTTTTTAGTAAAATATATTATTTAATTTATTAATTAAGTTTAAGAATATAGAAAAACTAAAAATTCTTAAATGTTGAAAAAATGAAGCCCATGGACATTGCTCATCCTGCCCCTTATGGACGGCGTGGGCCTGGCAGCAAGTTCTTTATCAGAGAATCCACACTTTCATAGTCGGGACTCATGTCGATACAATTATACCAAACGGAAGCGTCAAAATTGACAGTTCGCAAAATAAATCAACAATGAGCGCAACGCTTGCTTGTTACATGAATCTAATATCATTAATTTCAGAAATATTGACTAATTTTGAGTAAATAATCAACATTATTGGTAGTAGGTAAAATATTGTACTATATTCGTATCGTAAATGCATATTACGATATTTAATTGGTTATCAAATTCGACCTGACGGCCTCGTTTGACAAATTTCCCATCTTATTTCGTAATATGAATCTACGACATTGTAAATATTGTAAAAATCTATTATCTACAACTGTCATATAACGGGTACGATTTGACACTATTTTTAGTGTCATAATGACTTATATTACCGCACTAGTGCGTTTTTGAATACATTACCGCACTAGTGCGATAATAAGAACTAGAAAAATATTAATACCAGAATTAAATATTTAAAATAACACTGGAAGCTGCATTTTCATTTTCCGAAAGGAGATTGTCTTAGCTTGAACTCATTTTCATAGATTTTTTGTTCATTCAACTTTGAAAATTTGATGACATAACTAATTTATTTCATTTCCACAGCTTTGTTTGTCTTTGTTGCTATGGTCACAAAATATGATATACAGCACCTTATGTTTGCAGTCAATTATTATTAAAAATACGTTTAATTGAAATTTTTTTTTAATTTTATGATATAGGTATATGTACTGTTAATAATACTAATAAACAGTTGTATATAAAATTTTATACGTAACACATGTGATAGGAATTATTAACGTACTTATGTGATTACACGACTCGGCCTACGGCCTCATCGTGCAAACAAAAAATAATTATTATGCTATTATAGTTTTCGATCATCTGTACATGCCGGGTTCGAGTCCCAGGTAGTAGGTACATTTTTTATATATTCTAAAATCAAACTTCGTAGAAAAAATAGTGTATGCAACTTTCATACAACATACAATGGTTATTATTAATACACAAGCATTAACCGGGATAACGAAACAAGCCAAAGGCGAGTTTCGTATGGTTAATGCGAGTGTATTAATAACCATAATTACATGATCGTTGCATAATATCATTGACTAAAATATTCTTTAGTCAATGATAATATACTAATTTAGCAACATTAGTTCCGTTGTAGGTCAATTGTGAAGAAAAATGTATGAAAGAAAAAAATAATAATTGTGAGTGATTATTTATTAGCTAAAACAACTTATTTTGAGGTCATCGGCTTTACTCCATCCACATTTGAGACCCAAGGCTCTGAAGCGGATGCACAGAGATCTGCAAAAGATAAATTCTTTGAAATAAATCTCGTTAAATTATAAGTGGTAACGCCGTAAAAGAGGTTAAAAAATGCGCGAAATTTAAATATGCATGAAATACGGTTTAAGAATATATCCCATAACCTTGTTGATGTATTCAGCGTCACGAGAGCTTATATTTACCCTACTCTTCACCACCCACTACATACGTCAAACTTAGTAGGTATATTTGAGGTGCGCAGCCTTTAACCTTCTATTCGATGTGACTGATTGTGAGCAGAATAGCCCAGTTGGTAGGATACTGAGTTTACAATCCAGAGGTCATAGGTTCGAAGCCTGGTTTGGATCTGTTTTTTTTTGTATTTCTTATTTTCTGATATTTCATCAACCGGGTTTGGGCCTGGGTTTTCTTGTTTTTTTTAGTTTTCTATTTCTTATTTTCTTATATTTTTATATATAGTTACACTTTGATCAACCGGGTTTGGGCCTGGGTTTTCTTGTTTTTTTTTTAGTTTTCTTTTTCTTATTTTCTGATATTTACGTATTTCCTTCAATATTGTTACTACTAAATTTGACAACGTTGGTGACAAGTCGGGTAAATAAGTTCTCGTTTCAGCGTTCTGTAGCAATGAAATACACCACTGGTGTATTCTTTGTCTGTAGTAACGCCCTGCTCTTGCAACAGAAGCCTGTTTGCAGACTTAATCGGCGAGTACTGATATCTGGATTCTCCGTAACACAAATTAAAATTTCATCTTCTTCTTCGGCAGTGATTTTTTTTGTATCACCGTGCTCAGTTTTAGAGCGTAAAGACCCCGTTTCACCTAAGCAGTTAGAAATATTTCGGTAGAGTTTGTAATTGGGTTGCCTTTCGATTTGGGTATAATTGTGAATATCTTCGAGCTGCAGCTGGACCACTATAATTTGACTGAGCAAACACACAAATCATATCGCGCATCTCATTGTTGGAAAAATCGTTATGCCTAGGCATTATTATTTGATAAATAACTATTACACTTGTTAATTACTAAATTGTTAATAAATGGTATACTTACTAATGTATTACTTATTCTTATTATTTTCCAATTTTTGCTTCTACACAAACTGTCGAAAAGTGACATAAGCCTACTTAAAAAAACGAAAGATTAAACTCTACACAAACTGTCTAATAGCGACACAAGCCTAATTGAAAAGAAAACGAAAAATTAAACCACGGCATGTGATTTTGATATTAAGAAATCTTTACGAAAGTAAATGGTGGGCATTTTGAATATTTGCTTTGAAGTTTTTTATTTTTGTTTACAAATTTGTTATTGTTACATATTTAAGGAATAATAAAATTTTTTATGAAAAAATTAAAATTTATTGAACTTTTTAGAAGCAAATAACTCAATTACCGATTGAGTTACACGAATCAATGGAGAGTAACTTTTTTGTAGAATTTAACGCTTTTAATATTTTTTTTATTATTTCAGTTGTAAGTTTAGCCCAAAAAAAGTTTACTTTGATTTAATTAACACAAACAAGTGTAACTAGCGCCCTCTATTAGCAATGTCAAATTTGAGTGCAAATTATGATTCTTCATGCAAAAAAACGTAAAATTATTGCGAAAATCAAAATTTAAATTTAAACTAGCAATATTTGCATAAGGCATGTTGAGCAGAATCATCATATTTTGAGGTCTATAATCTACAGTTCAGAGATTGGACATCTTATCGGAAGTAATTACACAAGTGCATCAAAATTATCAAAGGTACCACGAGTGCTTCAAATTTTATCGATAATTTTTACTTTTCCACGAAAACTTGTTTATTTGTCAAATATATGAAAACAAACCGATTGATAAAATCACGAGTCCGTTAGGTCGAGGGATTTTTTCTAAATTCGGTTTTTTTGAATGTTTCTGCCTCAAATAAACAAGTTTGAGTAATGTAAATAAAAAATTATGTGATAAAATTTGAAGAGCGAATTGTATTTGAGAAGATTATTTTTTCAACAATTTAAAAATGTATTAAATGTTCAATTGAAGAAAGTTAAGATTGCATTTCATCTTATTTTTCAGCGACCTTTCCATATCTGTTAATATTTTTTATGAACGCTATTTGGTGAAAAAGTTAGCTCGCGTTTGACAGTTTTGTACAGGAATCCCTATGTCGCATCTTATAAATAACACAGTGTATATTTTGAGAAACTTTCCGCTAGAGTAGAGAGTGCGATATATTTTTATTTCCTAAATGGTCGTAGGAAAATATATTTGTCCACGACCACCTAATAATATGTCAATATTTTACCTCCTAACTCAAGGTATATGGTAGGTACCCATATATCATTTGTCGTGAATTATGGTTCATAATACACAGTAGTGTATTATGGTTCATAATTCACGACCAGAGATGGGGGTACAATATGAAATAAACTATTAAATCTGTGTATTTTGTTCAGGAAATTTGTTTCTGACATATATCGTATCTATAAAATATTGTAATTTTAAGTATTGATACTTTTCATAACGATATTTTCTAATATTAAGTATTTTAAAACAATATATTTATAACGGTACGTTGTATTGATACTTTCTACAGTATCGCCCATCTCTATATATGTCAAATTATTTGAAGCAAACGTCACCCATCGTGAATTATGGCTATCATAAATTGCTCGTTTAATAATATACTATTATTTTTACCTGTGAGTTCTTAGCGTTGTAAAAAATAGACTGCAAGTGATGGTACTTGAAGCTGCGTTGGAGAGGGTGTCTGTCGACGAGATATCTGCTGAGGTGAGTAAATCTCTATTCGTTTACCGGTCCTTTTTTTGTATTGTCGCTAATTTGGCAACTTCTAAATTTAAACCCGATTTCAAACAGGATTTTTTGGTAAATTGTACAGTCCTCTTCATAAGAGCTCTCGAAGAAGAGATCCATATCATTGGAGCGTACACGTGGAATTTCTCATAGATGACGATGGTTTTCTGGGCTCACACAAAAGTGGCGCCATTTATCTAAAAACCTGCGAACTAATTTTTGTTTGGTTCGTAGAAATTTTCATAGGTGGCGCTGTTTTTATGGGATTCACACGAAAGTGACGCCATCTATATAGAAACTTGCGAACTATTTCTCTTTTAATTCGTGGAATTTCTTATAAATAGCGCAGTTTTTATGGGACTCTCACAAAACTAGCGAAATCTATCTAAACACTCACGAACTAATATTGGAATTTCCATTTATCGTTTATGTGAATAAAAATACAATAATAAAATAAGAAACGTTTATTGAAAGTATAGATTTACAGGTAGGTAGTGTTACAACGAGCTTACACTAACTATAAAATTTATAGTTTCAAATATATTGAAAAAATGTCTGATATTGAGATTGTAAAACTTGTTCAGACCTACAATTTAGTTTTTTTCAGTTTTGATAAAAATTACGACCTCCAGAACGGACGCCGCAAAGATAACCGCAGCGCGCCCGACGCTAAAGTGTGCGCTCCGCCATAGAACGCGCCTGTAGAAGTTTGGGTTACAAAAGACCCTTTTTTTGGTGTACATGCTGGAACATCTGTTCCATCTGTTCCTTCTCGACATTAAAGGAACCCGGTCACAGGGCTTCGTGCCATAGGCCGAATAGTTGGTTGGGTAATGAACTTCATGTAATACAAATTATTCGAGAAGGGAAGGAAAATTATTGATGAAGGTATACAGTACATCAACATCGCTTCCCGACCAACTGACACAGATCATAATGTAACTGTCTATAACAATATTAAAAAGAAGGCTCAGAATGTGGAGTTTACTCCAGAGCACTAAGCCTAAGGATTAAGTGGGAATGGCAAACAATATCAGCGTGATTCAAACAGAGCTGGCTGGTATCTCAACTGCCACAAAAGAACTAACCAGAAAAAGAAATTCTGGCAAAAACATAACAATCTGCACTGATAGTAGACAAGCCCTATTAGCCTTGAACAGACAACGTGTTATATCGGGGCTAGTTCTTAGAGTGCCACCAAGATTTAGCTAACGCCTCGGCAGATAACATTATCTGGAGGTGGGTTAAAGGGCACGACAAGGGGTAAAGGAAATCGCATTGCCGATTCTTCAGCCAGGGAAGCGGCTGGACTAACAATTTTAGGACCCAGTGACACCTACGGTCTAACGACTTCGACAAATGCGGAACTAGCCAAACGTTACACCCATGCTCATGGGATGGAACCAAAGGATGCAGTCTTGCCAGGATCACCTTGGGAAGCTGGCACCGAAGAAATATTTGGCGATGACCAGGAAAAACCTAAAATGTAAAATTGCAGGCGACGTCGCTTAAAAGCGATCGCTAGTTTTGGTTTATATGAACGGAATGTCACCCCATATATTGAATTGACATAAGCTGAGTACGGAATGGTAAAAACTGTCAACACTTTTAGCACTATTGACACTGTTGCGCTCGTTACTTATTGGTCAGAGAAAATTAGTGCACACTATTATTGCGTTCCGGGTCCGCATCAGTAGGCATACACGATATTCGTTACTGTTCTCGGGTGTTTATTGGTGTGGAGGGGGTGAAGAACCAACCCGGCACGTCTCCAGGTGGCGGATAGGAGGGCCTCTGACGATGATCTATGTGAGGAAGAGGTTGCGGGGAAGTGGGGGCTCGTTGAGCATAAAACCTCAACTGGCAGCCCTCAACCCTGCCGCGGACCAACTTCACCTATCCCAGCTGTAGTATCGTGGCTAAGGGACTGCACATAGGGTTTACGATGCCAGGCGAATGTTCGAGGTTACCTCGGAATCACCTGTTATACCAACGTTCCCTGGTCTGTGGTCATGTCTCGCGGACCGGAGGGATGGGGGGGTCTTGACTTGACTGTCTGGACCAAGAGGAGACAACCTTGTCAAAAATCCTGAATCCTTCGGTGGGATGACCGGGCCTATAGGATGCGTGGCCGAACAGAAGATCGGCATCTACTGGTCATCACCTTGGGGAACTGGGCGAAACCCCATTGTAGGTAGCCTTACCTCCGCATGCGGGGCTCTGCGGAGGTGGACCAAGATTTCCCTTGCTACTCACCAAATGATAGAGAAGAGGGGAGGGCTCAGGAGGAAGAGACCTCTGAGGAGACTCTGGAGATGGGCGACCTATATAGGGCCCTTACGAAAGAGGCTCCTGAGAGGTGCCCTGAAACCGGGTCCCCCGAAAAAGATGTTCAGATGATGGGAGTGGTGAGGGCTCAGGCTATGCCGGGAACAACTGCCCCATCACCTGAAAGACCGAAAAGGCACCGCAAGTCTATTTGCGGTGCCGAGAAAAGAAGAAGAAGGGCTGCAAGGGCGACAGAAGGGATACCGAAAGGTGGCCCAACTGGCCCTTTTAAAGAGGTGACATCAGCACCACCAAGCCGGGACACGCATGACAATGCTGGTCCCAGCGGGGTTAAGCTTGACGTCACCAAAGGGGGAGCCAAGAGGCCTCGGGTGCATAACACGCCACCAGAGGCCAGGCAGGCTTCCAAGAAGGTATGCACGGTCCCCGGTGAGCGGAAGTCGTACGGGGAAGCTGCAAGCAGCGACCTCAAGGTGGCCATCATCCGCGATGGCTACCCAGACAATCTGCTCACCAGGGAGCAGTATGCGCATATCCTCGCGCAATTGCATGAGGATATGTACAAGACTGGCGCCTCATTTGTGCCAAGTTTCGAGGGACACTCGTTTGCTCGGGGAGCCGTTATGGTGACCTGTGCGGATGGGGGCTCTCTGGCTTGGCTCAAAGTGGCTGCTAGTAAGATCAAGAAGGAGGGACTGGCGCTCAAAATCATTGAGCAGTCGGCTCTTGAACAACTCAAGAAGGCAATGGTATGGGTGCCAGCGCCGATCGAGTCTCCTCCCCAAGAGGTCCTCAGAAGGATCCGGATTGGTAATCCGACCTTGAGGACTGAAGGGTGGGTGATTCGGGCCTCCCGATGGGATGCTGCCTCTTTGAGGCAGAACATTGTATTGGGGCTCGATCCTCGATCGGTGGGGCACTCAACCTTACGAAGGGGGAAATCCGGTATGGGCTCGGGAAGGTTAAAATTATCTTCTCGGGAACTACGGAGACTACCCCGGAGTAATTTAACAATGGGTAAGGAGGTACCTCTGTAGATTTTCGATTTTGGATGTCTGTTGAAGGGGCCTTGAAATTTACACAGATTAACTTGCAGCATTGCCGTGCCGCTGCAGGAGTATTCGCGCAGAGGATGGCAAAGCTGCAGACAGGCATATGCCTCATACAAGAACCATGGGTGTATAAAGGTCATGTGCGAGGCTTAGGCACACCCGGGCGTAGCTTATTCTATGCAGTGGGTGAACCCAATCCCAGAGTTTGCATTTCTACGCACTCCAGTGTAAGTGCAATACTAATAAAGGAACTTTGTTTCAGGGACATAGTAGCGGTGAGAGTGGACGTCCTGGGCAGGAATGGTACTATTAGGCATAGCTTAGTGGTATGCTCTGCTTACCTGCCTTATGACTCACCAGAACTACCACCTACTGAGGAGTTTCGCAAGGCGGTGGAATACTGCATGGTCAGGAACCTGCCACTTCTTATTGGCTGTGATGCCAATGCGCACCACACTATGTGGGGCAGCACAGGCGTCAATAGCAGGGGAGTGGCTTTGCTTGACTATCTAGGTACCACTGACCTGCAACTACTCAACCGAGGGACGAAACCAACATTCTGAAATAGGATTAGGGCTGAAGTCCTGGATGTGACGCTTGCGTCAAGTACCGTTGTAAGTATGGTAAAGGACTGGCATGTTAATGATGATCCGTCATTGTCGGATCACAGTTACATTTGTTTCAGTTACAGGGTTGCTGTTGAGGAACAATCAATCAAGTATAGGGACCCCAAGACTACCAACTGGGAACGGTATAAACTGGATCTCGCAAGGAGGCTTGGCGGTTTCCCTAGGAACTTTAGCAACAATGATGAGATCGATTGGGCCATAGCGGAGCTGGGCTCGATTATTGTCTCGTCTTATGAAGAAAACTGCGCCGAAAAAACGAGGAAGGAGGGTAAGGGCCACAAATGGTGGAATAAGTCTTTGGATTCGCTACGGCAACATACCCGGCGCCTATTTAATAGGGCTAGGAAGACAAAGTCGGATCTGGATTGGGAGCAATACCGCCAGAAACGGAATGAGTACAAGAGTGCGGTCAGGTTGGCTCGAAGAGATGCCTGGCGGGCCTTCTGTGAGGATATCGTCTCGGTACCTCAAATGTCTAGGCTTCGCCGGATCTTAACGAAATCACCGGACAGCGCTCTAGGCTGCATGGAAGCCGCACCGGGTGTTTTACCGAAACCCCGGTGGATACCTTGCAGCATCTACTGGAGACACACTTCCCCGGTTGTGAGGGAATCGAGCGGAAGTGTCCTGACATGGGATATGTAGGTATACAGCGACCATGTAAAGAG
>CAJUYI010000042.1:411869-459829 GCA_910591695.1 Galerucella pusilla
TGTTGTGAATGAGTTTCCAGGTAAACTTGTTAAATACTTTAGTTAATAATCCCATATTTAGACAAATTCATTTCATTTCCTTGTAAATGGATTATAATTTTATTGTTAAATATCCGTATAATTTAGTATTAAGGCACTGTATAAATTGAAAATTTCTCATTATACCTCCATTCGTTTGAAAAAGTTACTGTGTTAGCGAAACGCGTCACAAATTTAAGGTTAAATATAATGTAGATTTAACAAAATAAAATTGTTTGATTTCATAATTAAATTTTTTTATATTTCTACGTTTCGGTAGTCTTGCAGCTTCCAACAGTCCAAAACACATTTTCAGAAATGTGGCTGGTCTGATTTCGTTTTATACCAGCTACTTATATTTGCTCTTGTAAATATACATGTTGTATTTTGAAGGTCAGTTTATTTATATCGTGTTTCTCAATCTCCCAATGGTACTACAACGCTTTCCACTTCGTTTTGTAATAAACTTTCGCCTATGCTGAAATAATTATCTTATTTTAACTATTAATAAAGGGAATTGAATTATTTTTAGGGGGTGATTATTTAATCGAGATATGCGGTAGACACCTTAATGTTTACGGTCAAGGTGCGTTAAGATTTATCGATAAAATGTGGAATAATAGTAAAGCACACGACGTTACAACGATCAGATTTAGCTACGTCAATTTTAATAGCATAACTGGAGTTTTAAACAAAGTCAAACATCGATTTCCCAATATAGGACATTTTGTATTTAAGGAAACTAATTTGACTTATTTGGGACAGATTAATGCTTTCGCCGAAATTCAGGGCTTATCATCGATCTATATAGATTCCGAAGGTAATCCTATCGGTGGAAAAAATTGGAAAAACTACGCTATTTTCAGATTGTCCCATTGGGGATTACGGATGATAAATAACAAAGAGGTACGTTATTGTAATATAACGTTTATTGCATCATTTGCACTCACAATTCTAAGAACATTTTTACTGAAGGGAATATGAGATAGAGAGACTCACTTATGTTGTTCTGTCATTTTTCCATTGAGAATAAGACCTCTTCATACTATGCTTCGTTAGTGGTGTTTCTTTGTCGACCACAAATAATCTTAATTGCATGTTTTGTTAACTATTAGGAACTACTTTTTTCAAGACTTGTATCAATATGGAACTTGTGTGCTTCTAACAATATCTCCTTTATAGATTCACGCGCTCTTTTTGACTGAGATTTCAGATCACTTCAGTTAATGTGATCTTAGCCACTCTCACTCTCAATTGAAACGATTGGCCGACGCATCTTCAATCATCTTCAACATATTATCCCATATACAGTATGCGAAATTTCTTGTGGAACCGTCTTCATTACACAAGTACGACAAGGAAAATATTAGTAAAACAGCTTGAAAGAGAGAGAAATATAATTGTGCGCACGCATCGAGGCGTGTTTTTAATTCCAGGGGCTGGCCGAATGTTGTATTTTGGAGGTCATTCGGCTGATGCAATCGTTAATTTGTTTATTGTGGCATTTAAAAACCGCCCAATTGTGAAAATAATTAGTAATTTCGAGAAATATGGATGTGTTTCATACTGTAGAAAATGCCAAGCTTCGGAACATCCAATCGAACGTACAATAAACGATGAAAGGCAAACTAAAGAATTAAATGTACGTTTAGCAGTTGAAACAGGACAACCATCTTCTTCAAGACAAATTGCTGAAGAGGTCTACATGGATATGAGAACTCTACAGAATATTTTAAAACGGAACGGGTACCATTGTTACAAGGTTCAGATAACACAGGAAATATTTCCCGAGGACAATATCAGACGAATGGATTTCTGTGAGGAGATGATGGTACGTCAAAATGCTGACGAGAACTTTGAAAAAAATATTTTATTTACGGATGACTCAACTTTTTCATTACACCAAAAACACAATCCATCCGTCACAAGATATAAGTCTCAGGAAAATAAACATCTAAGCATTTCAATCCGTACACAGAATCCGCAGAAGCTAAATGTTTGGACGGGTATTTTAGGTCCTTTTTGTATTGAGGAGAACTTAAATTCCGCCAAATATTTAGACTTATTACAAAATCAAGTAATTCCTGCAGTTCTCCTTATACCCGATGTTGATCTCAACAGAATTTGGTTTCAACAACATGGTTGTCGTTCAGAATTCAAGGATAGTAATGGATTTTTTAACGTTTACATTCCTCGAAAGAGTAGTTAGTACTAATGGTACAATTAAATGGCCTCCAAGATCACCTGAACTACCTCCAAATGATTTTTTAATTTGGATATTTTTAAAAAGTAACATTTACCAACATGCATTTGAACGAGCTAATAATTTAAATGAATTGGGGGTGAAAATACAGCACGTTTGTGCCAGCATCACGCCAAATAATCTTAGAGATATGTGATCAAATCTTTATCACAGATTTGGTCATTGTCTGGCACAGCAAGGTGGTTAGATTAGATTAGATTAGAATTGGAGTGGCTTTTTGTCCTATCCCACTGCGACCTTTGCAGATCTATTGTGATCCTCCCTATATTTAGAGCTCTATATCTAGCTTTATTCTTTTTATTAGACCTAATAGCCTGGATACCGCCTCCTTTGCGTGCTCCGCGGTTTCGTCATCTTCCTCAGCCTACAATGTCCGGTCAGCATTCCCACCATCATCATCGTCGTTTCCCGACTTTGACATAGTAGATCGTGTGACAGTTTTGTCGAAGGGCTTTTAAGGAATATAATTTTGCGTGTCTGTCATGGGGTTTCATACCACCAGCGCAACGCCTGGTTGTTTATCCATTTGTGGATGCTCTCTTTACTTAGGCATTTTGCAATTCCACAGGAAGGTTCTGGTCCTATCATAACCTCCGTTGCTCCCTGCTTGGCTAATTCATCAGCCTTTTCATTGCCTTTTATTCCTTGGTGGCCTGGTACCCAGGCTACGGTCACTCTATTATGACTGCCTAGTCTGTTTAGGGCCTTCCGACACTCCCACACCAGATTTGATATTATCTTATATGAGCGTATCGCCTTAAGTGCTGCTTGGCTGTCGGAGTAGATGACGATTCTTTGGTTATCGACATCCTGTCTCATCAACTGTTCTGCACATCATTGCACCACCAGTACCTCTGCCTGAAAGACATTAGCATGTTTCCCTATGCTTAGAGAGAGCGTAATCTTCTCTTGTACCCTATATATTCCGGCTCCTACTCCGGAGTCTGTTTTCGAGCCATCAGTGTACCAGTTGAGATTCGCATTTATAGGAGGCCCCGCTTCCCAGTCCTTTCTCTCTGAAATGTGAACTGTATAGTCGTTTTTAAAACTATATTGTGGGGTAATCTGATCCGTTGGCATTCCCAGTATTGGATCTGCCTTTATTTTTTCATATAGCTCTTTGTAGACCTTACCGTGTTCTTGGCTTATCGTAGAAGGTCACTGTAATAATCTGTGACTAACAGATCTTGCATTTCCTTGAAGGAGGATATTTAGTGGTGGTAGGTTTACTATTACCTCCAGGGACGCAGTCGGAGTCGTTTTCATGGCCCCCGTAATACCTAGGCAGGCCTGCCTTTGAATACCATTTAGATGCCTCTGCGCTCCAATCTGCAGTGTCCTGGGCCACCAGACAACTGATCCATAGGTTATCATTGGCCTCACAACCTGTGTATATAACCATTTGGTCATGTTGGGATTTAAACCCCAATTTTTTCCACACATTTGCCTACACCTTCCAAGGGCGATTTTGGCCTTGTGTGTGGTTTTTTCAATGTGGGAGTTCCATGTGAGTTTTTGGTCAAATATCACCCCTAGGTATTTAACTTCTTTCGCAAATGGAATTTCCACTCCGTTAATTTGCGGCTTTTGTAGACCTTGCAATTTTCTCTTTTTTGTAAACGGTACCAGTGTAGTTTTGTGGTGGTTCACTGCCAGTTCTTCCTCCCCACACCAACCACTCACTATATCAAGCGCCCTTTCGGTGCGCTCTGATATTGTGTCTGGAAACCGTCCTCTTATGACGATAGCAATATCGTCCGCATACCCCAGGCACTGAATACCTTACTAGAAGCGTGTCTATAGTGTAACTATTGTTAATGTGATGATGACCCATATTTTTAATCCCTTTGAAGGAAAAAGCCATCCAGTGGTGTGCATAAAATTGTTTTATAAATTCGAATATTGTGAAATAATGCTTCTCAAATGTAATTCAAATTAATATATTGGATTAAAATTAACCTGCATAAAATTTGTAATACAATTCAAGGTCATCACATTAACATTAGTTACACTATACTAGAATCGCCCACAAAAGGGGCGATAAGATGCCTCCTTGAGGACAACCCCTTTCCACCCCCGCTATGATGGTGGGGTGGATGTGATTATCCTATTCCCTAGATTAGCTGCAAGCCACCCGCAGATGATGGGTTCGACCCCTCTTCTTTCCATACACCTTGTTATAGATATTGGAAAGGCGTTATTGAATGCTCCCTCTATATCCAGAAAAGTAGCTACTGCTATTTCCTTGTCGTCGATTGACTAGGACAGTAGCCTGTTTAGATCGCCCAGAGCCAAGTCTGTTGACTTACCCTGTTGATACGTGGTAGGTGGTTAATTTGAACACTTAATTTTTGCAATTAAATTAGAAATATATAAATTAAATTACAATTACGAATTTGTAATTTACATGCTTGTAGGAAATTATTTTCTGAAGTATATGGTAATTGTTTTTTCTTGAAACTCTTGCCTTAATTCTCCTGCACAGTTCTACATTGCTGCAACTTTGGCTGGAATATTTACAGTGTATTGGCTTCTTCATAAAAATCATCTTGTAGTAACTATTTACTTGGCAGGATTATAACAAAAGCATAGGGATGAATGATAGGATTCAATATTGAAACAAAGTATTACTTACTTTTTTGAATGATAGACTAATTTCCCGGGGGAATTAACATCTTGTTCATTTGATCCAACGACACTTGATGCTGATATTTGATGAAAAAAAAAAGTTGTTTCAGCAGCTACTTATGAATATAATTATATTGGTGCACATTTTAAACGCATGCCAACGCATCCATAACAAAAATATTAAATGAAGAAGAGCAATTAACTATTGTCCACACTAATCCATTACTTTCAAAAAATCGTGATGCATGCCGAAGATCTAATATTTCTCGCATTTCGCCGAAAACGCACGAATATTTGGCGACGAAGCACATAGCACGGTTTTCTACTTTTGTCAACTGTAAAATTAGTAAAAATACACCGGTAGAATAACGTTTTACACACAAAGTCCAGCTTTTGATCTCATGCGAGTTATAAGAACCATATTATTTACCTAATATTATTATCTTAGGTTTCAGAGCAAGACATAAAAATGGCGAATGAAGAATATCAGGGTTTGAGCGATTTAGTTCTGTGGTCTTTACCCGGGTGTCTTCTACAACCTTTATTAACTCGTATGAGAATTGATATTAGTAACAACGCTGCTGGACAAGATGCCAAAAACTGGTTACTTACTGCTGATATTGATTTGAAAACGGTCATCAGCAAAGAAGCACTTCAGTGGAAAAAACCATCACAAATACAGGTAAGTATATTTATCTTTTGTATACAGGAGTCTTCCAGGTGTCGTGCCCTGGGATTTCGCATGTATGTGAATGGAAGCTTTGGCTTCCATTCCACATAATCTACTTTCTTTCTCCTTCACTAGCTTGTGCATTTTGAGGTGCCCATTAAGGCAACAATTTCCCTTTAGCAAACCTGTCTACTATTTCGTTTCCTCCTATTACAGTGTTTTCCAGAATCCACAGTAGAATGGCGATGTTTTTATTTCCTGCTGGTTTCATCAATTTACAGAGGGGCCTGAGATATAAGTTAAAATAATACCCTTCTTGGTGTGCGTCATCGTTTGTGACGTATATCCGGGTTTTTGGCATGTCGTTTATTTTATTTGCTATTTTGACATATGGCTAACCTTAAATTTGATAAAATAAGATCATCAGGATTGTATTTAGCCAAATTCGAAAAAGCTATGCAATTAATAATTACCAGCTTCTTTTTCTAACTGAAAATACTTGAGAACTTTCAAAATACTGATGTTTTTCCGTGTATTCATGCATATTTTTGTTATTCCTATAAATAAAACAATAAGATTAATATTCACTTTTCATAAATAATAATTGACCGTAAACAACAAAGTACAGACCTGTCAAGAACTGTCAGTGTGACAGTAGAAAAAGACGTAAGACTTATTGCCGCTATGAAAGTAACGCCTTCTTAGTATTTTAAACTCTCGAATGATAGGTTGAGCTTGAGCGTAATCTAAACATCAACCAATCAAATTTTTGTAAGTCAAAGATTAGGGTTAACGTTTGTAATACATTTAAACAGTTCTTGACAGGTCTGTACTTTGTTGTTTACGGTTAATTATTATTTATGAAAAGTGAATATTAATCTTATTGTTTTATTTATATGAATAATACAAAAATATGCATGAATACACGGAAAAACATCAGTATTTTGAAAGTTCTTAAGTATTTTCAGTTAGAAAAAGAAGCTGGTAATTATTAATTGCATGGCCTTTTCGAATTTGACTAAATACAATCCTGATGATCTTATTTATCAAATTTAAGGTTAGCTATATGTCAAAATAGCAAATAAAATAAACGACATGCCGAAAACCCGGATATACGTCACAATCGATGACGCACACCAAGAAGGTATTATTTTAACTATATGATATTTTGATTAGGATTAATCACAGACCTGCCTTTTTTTCCATTTCTTCCTGCGTAATGTGTTAGAAAGACATTAACAATCGATGACGCACATCAAGAAGGGTATTATTTCAACTATATATTTCATTCACATTACCCGTCATAGTTAAATCTGATAATCCCATTTCATTGAGTTTAACTGTGACGTCATTTCCGTTTGGGTACACCTCCCCTACCTGCCTTTGGGTTTACCAGCTCCATAATAGGCAAAGGTGGTTAAAGTTGAACTCGTAGAGCATAGAATAGTGGAGTATTTTATGTCGTAGAGAAAGTAAGTGTTCTATGGCTGAACTTGAAGATTTGCTTACAAAATAATATAGATAGAGAAATAATATGAAAACATTCAAATTAGAAATTAATGGAGTGGATGTCGAAGTACGAGATACACGGGAAAATGTACAATTATTACGAAATGGTAAAGATTAGGAGAGTGAAGTATTTTTTAGCAAAACAGGGGTCAGATCATCTATCAACAACATGGTTGCACACAACTTAATTTTTTCATATTTAATTTTCATAGATATGAACAATAATTTTGATTACAAACAACAAATTTTTTCTCTCGGATTCAAAAAAAAACGTTAGGTTACATTTACATTAAATTGGGTAAGTGTAAAGTGAAAGAAAGAGGATTTCAGAAATGGTTAATGTTGACGTCATTTTGACGTAGTTGCCTACCACCACCTTCACCGAGATACTCTAACCGGGTTTAACGGGGAATGTGAATGAAATATGACTGCTGGAATCAGTTAAAGATGACATTATGTACTCTCATGAACACTCTTTCTCTATCAACTTTATCTGTGTGGAAAAGAGTAATATATACTTGACCTTTTTAACTTTTTTCACGAATTTAGCTTATCACAATTTTCTTTTTAGGAAGAAAATACAATGAGAATTAAAGCTAAACATAATATAATGAATTTGTTGGACGAAATGACAAATTCTATGCACAAATTAATGATGTTGGACGATGAGTGGCCGAATATATTGCACAATTTCGTACAAACCACCTTGTTGGATTATTCACAAATTGATTTATACACGAAGAAAAAAATGCAAGAATTAACTAGATAAACCAAATCGTTATTCGTTTTAAAAAAAAATGTAACCGACTGACGAAATTATAACTACATTGGTACCTTTTTGGTTAATTATTATTTCTATTCCTTTAATAAAGTTAAGAGAATTGTGAGAAGAACCACCTTCAATAAAACAGACACTGCAAACTGCCAAACCTAATTAGCGATGACGCTGAAAATTAAAATTTTACAACTTAGTCTCAACTATTCAATTGTGCGGAGTAGAATTCAATGAGACCTCTGGCGGAAAAAATTGTAACTGTCGCAACGAGTAAAATAATTCGTTTTGCATTGTTTTTGTATTATATGCAAGTCAACGTAATTACCGTAAATTTGTACTTTATTTGTTTAATTTTGTGTCAGTGATAAGCTTAAAACTGTGTTTTTCTATTCAACTCAACTGTCATCAATTCTGAGGTAATATTCTTATATAATCAGAGATATTATGGAAGAGGTTATGTTATTCTATTTTTGTTTTCATTACAGATCAAATAGAAAATAAGTCGGTATTGAAGATTTAAAATATTATCAATACAAACCTACCTTCCCTGCAACTTTTGTAAATATAATTATATCATAAATAAAATAAAAAAACACGAAATCAGACCTAAAACTAAACAGTTAATTGTACGCTTGTTGTACTTTCCACAAATATCAACAATAACTATTACTCCAAAAATAAAAATATTAAGAGTCAAAATTTAGTTTAACAACCCAAAATACTAAAGCACAATCAAAGAAAAAGCAAAACTTTCACAAAATACTCACTGAAAATAACTAAAACAGCAAAATAAAACCACTTTAATATCAAAGGGCTTATACGGCAGCTGATTTGTTTTACTCGTTGCTAAGATGACATTGACATTTCAGAGCGCCATCTATCGAATTCTACTTTTCCCAATTGCTACGATTAAGGATTACAGCGACATGTATCCGTCATAAGTTGACGGTGAGTCAACGAACTAATAACCGAGCTTGTTTTATTCTTTTATTTTTATAACTAAGCAGACCATCGATTAATATGTTGTTAAGTCATTTCCCTCCAATGTCCTTTACACCTGTCAACTGTGTAAGGGGGCACACACTGACGCCGACGCTCTATATGCTGGAGGGTTTTCCGTGTGGCTCATCCGTGCCGCACATGATCAGCGTCTGCTACTTCTTACATAGACATGTTAGTGTAGATTAGCTAACACAGGCCCGCGCCGTCCATAAGGGCAGGATGGGCAATGTCCATGGACACTTCATTTTTTCAACATTTAAATTTTTAGTATTAGAATTTTTAGTTTCTCTACATTCTTAATCTTAATTAATAAATTAAATAATATATTTTACTAATAAAAATATTCACTGGGAGTGCGCCTCTGTAACCAATAGAATCGTACTCCTAACTTGTGCAAGTTTTCGATTCGATTGAAGGGAGGGCGCATTTTTGTTCTTTGTCCAGGGGCGCCTTTGAAGCTAGGCGCGGCACTCTAAGGAAAATTCGGATGCTTTCGATTAATAGCAGTCCTTTAGAGACCGGCACTAAGAAATAATAACTGTAGTTAACAACTTCACTTACCTT
Source organism: Galerucella pusilla (assembly GCA_910591695.1). Classification (NCBI taxonomy): domain Eukaryota; kingdom Metazoa; phylum Arthropoda; class Insecta; order Coleoptera; family Chrysomelidae; genus Galerucella; species Galerucella pusilla. The sequence continues at coordinate 421,299 of CAJUYI010000042.1, forward strand.
GAAGTAATATGATTACTTTCTTTCTCTTCCAATTCATCTATATGTTACAGTAAAAGTAGATTGTTAGGATGAGTTGACTCTGCCTGGGTAAAAGTATACTTTTACTGGTCTTTTCAGTAAAAGTTTATAAAAACCCAAAAGTATTGAAATTTGATCAACATTCACTAGTCAGAGTTATATACCTAGGTAAAGAATACTCTCACTGTCTGAAGGTAGTAAAAGTAGACTTTTACTGAATAGTTTGTCACCAATATAACAAAATATTGGGAATTCACAATGACCATGTCGTTTTGGTAGATGTGAGAAAAAGGAGAAGGAAATATAATCATTACATTCTCCCTTCCCCTCAAAAGATATCCAATACTTTGTAATGAACGTTGATATAGGTATTCAAGAAGGGGAAGGGAATATAAGCATTGGAATTACCTTCCCCTTCTTGATTAACTTGATATGCGCTTTACAAAGTATTGAATGCATTCACCCTTCCCATTTTTGAAAAATATCCAATACTTTGTAACACGAATATCAAGTGATTCAAGAAGGGGAAGGGCTAATCCAATGATTATATTCCCTTCCCCATCTTGAATAACCTAGTGTCCATTACAATCACTAAGCAGTGCGATCAACATATCTTGTTCGAAATCAAACTTAAAAAACAAAGTGCACGTGCAAATCTTCCATTTAATCAACTTTTATTAAATCACAGCAGTCATAGTTAACTCTTCCTTGGAAAAGTTGATCTGTTTTTACTAATACTTCTAGTAAAAGTATACTTTACCTAGGCAAAGTCAACTCTTCCTAACAATCTACTTTTCCTGTAACATATGTACAAATAAACCAAACAGTTTCTGTAATTTATTGATATAAATATAGACGCATATTATTTTCAGTTAGTTTTTATTCATTAAATAGAAGTTTTTTCTAATTCGCTGACTTTAGTATTAAAATATTTACACAGGTATCTCGAATGAAATAACATTTAAACAATTTACAAGTAAAATATTACAAAAAAAAGTATGGCAAGAAAATTACAATATCCTCCCTTGATACAAGGTTTATAAATTCGTTTTAAAATGTTTACATATTTGTAATTGATAAATTGCACACACAAATAATTTATTTACACGTATTCTTCGGACGGTTTAGGAGCATTTGTTAATCGTAACGCGGATGGCACTCGACTATTTACAGTATCCGGTAATTCTGCAATGTCCTTAAAAACTCCAGCCAAGCTTTCAAAGTTCGGACCCCAATTGAGAAAATATTCCCAACCCAGCGCTGTCGTAGGGGGAGATCCCGTATCCGGTCTATACATAGGACCCCCTAATTCATCGTCAGAAGCTACTAAAGTACTCATAGAACCTCTGTAAGACGAGTCGAATCCGTCGTAACAGGGCGGTGGTATATTACTTTTGTTACCCGAACTCGATTTGGATTCACTAGGTTTGTACTTTTCCCCGCTTAAACTGGCGTTGTCGTATTCTATTTCCGAACACGTAAAACTATCGTTACCACTTTCGTCGGTAGTGGTACTGCTGTGGTGCGTTTCTGGCACTGGCGAATGGCGTAAATGGTTCATATGGTTATTTCCGCCCCCGCGAGGTGCTTCGCTGGAACTCGAAACCGCATCGAGTGTGGATACTAAACTAGATGTGCGAGGGCGAGATTTCAGTCTTTCTATTTCTTCGGCGGTGAGCCCCATTCCTGGAGGCGATGAGGTAACTGGTGGTGGTGCGGCTACTTTTCTACTACTCGAACTTTGCCCGCTCAATTGCGACATTACGGGACTGTTCAAACTTCGTTCACTATTACTATGTAAAACGTCTTTACCGACTCCACCCGAACTGGAGGTAGTTGCTAATAAAGCACTCTGTAAAGGTTTACCGCTGATATCGTGCAGCGTTAATATTCTAGGTTGTTGAGCACTCATTTCGCTGCTCGGACTCAGCCTGGCCAAGGGCGTACTTTGGTGCGGTCGAGAATTGGGACTAGTAACTGGAGGTGCCCTCGGAGGAAAACCCGTTGGATGATGTGGAGAGTGTCTATGTTGATTCTGAGGTCCCGTTTGATGTTTGTGATGATAGCTGGTCAGTGGAGGTGGTGTAGCTTTGTATTTTCTCACCCCGCCGGCTTCTCTGTAACCTTTGTAGTGATAAACTATGTCAATATCCGACGGGGCGATTGAACTGGCGTTTTCTAAGTCGTAATGTTCCGGCATCTCCGAATTTAAATCAGTGGGGACGTGATCGTGACTATGATTTGAGGCAGGTGGCATCGGAGGATGATGTTCGTCTCTTATCGGTGGTCCTTTATTAATAACTTCTCGTTCAATTATATCGGGCCGTTGAGGTCTAGGTAATTCACCTTGAAGGATATCCCGTTCCTTGTATTTTTTCGATAACAATTCGGGTCCTACTAACGGATGGCCTCCAATACCTCGTATTACATCTCCGTCTGTATGATAAGACATTGAATTTTCAGTTCCATGCATTACTCTGCTTAAGACGTTATCGTTCGATACGTTTAATCCGTTCGATCCCATCATACCACCGTTTCCGTTTTGTTTAGTTTGTATTCCAGAAGGACTGTTGGACGTACTTCCTTTTTCTTTGTATTGTTTTCTAAGTCGGAACGCTACGAAAGATACTAATATTGCTACGAGCAGGACGACAAAGAAAACTATAACGAGTGTTATTCCAATACTAAGAGGATCGGGAGCTGCGACTGTTCCGACGCCTATAGGACCTTTACAATCTCTGACGACCCTTCCTCGATAGTGTACTTCGGAAAATATACTTCCTGAACCGTTCAAAGGTTGTATTTCATTGTTTACGGTGAAATTGGCAAAACAACCTTCGAAGTAATTGGGAGAAACATCGTGAACGTAGTAATATTCGACTGCGGCTCCACCGATTGAAAGGTACGTCAAGTAAGGATCTAGGAAATCGTGCACTCCCGAAGATTCTAATTCGTCACCGAATTTTTCATTGTCCAGTATTATTCGTACACTTCGGCCGTAGGCATGCAGCGTTAGATTGTGCCACATACCGTCATTTACCAGTTGAGAATCCGTCACATTAATCACGGATGAAAGTCTGCTGATATATACGATCCGTCCGTTGCTAACTTCTATACAAGTATAGTATTTATTGCTGGTGGCGTAGAATATAAGTCCGTTTTGTTTAATTGTTCGGAATAGTAAGCTTATGGTTTTTCCGACAGATCCTATCTTACCACCCAGGTCTACCAGTGATCTAGTTTTTCTTTGATGACTCCAAAGCGTCGATCCTTTATACAAATGATCTAGAAGCTGCATTCTTCTGTGTTTTTTCGAAACGGCGAATTCTACGAAACCTCCTTCGCTTACGCTGATCGGTTGTAAGGCGGATTGGCAATTCGGCGCTATAATATTCGAACCGCAATCACAACTAGCGGAGTTCCAGCGATCGATACAGGTTCCAAATCCTAAGCAAGGATCGCTGTGGCACGACCCTCGATGACTACATTTGTTAACGATTCCTTCGGAAGCTACTGGATAACTCAAATTAAGTTGTCGACCGTTGATTGATACACTGTGGACACATCCGACAAAGTCGTCCGTGTGGATTTGGCCGGGCCTCTCGAGAACCGGATCTGCGCTAATCAATCCTCCAATTAGCAGCGGTTGGTTATTAAAGTTCAATGTCCTGTAACAATATAAAAAGTATAAATTTTAAGAGTGCTGGCTTGCATTCGTAAGGGCAAAACATACTAGCTGCGTTCGTTATTTGCGTCCGATTAATCTTTTTAGTCTGAATCGTTCGTTTATTACATCTAGAGGTAGGGGAGGTAAATTTGAACTGTTCTGTAATCCCGCTCAGATCAGTCCGATGTAAATCTGCCTGCTCGGAATATTTTGACCAACGAGAAAGATTAATTAGGCAATCCAGATCACATGACCTAATATGGCCGTGCAGGGCAAACAATTTAGACAGATAGGTTAGTTTTGTATTGTCTATTCAGTCATAAACAGTGCTCAAGACTTTTTAGTCGAATTTATTAGTATATTTTGCTTCAATTTAGTATATTTTATTAGTGTTTAGTATATTGTTTATTTGATTAGTATTTTTATTTAGAATATATCACTTTTCTTAGTTTTTATAAATATTGTTATTGAACAAAACTGAACAAAATGCCTGTTACATACAGCTGATATTTGATTTTTGATTCTGTTAAATCATCTCTATTGATTGCTGCTAACCACATTTCTCTACGCTTCTTACTTAATTCATTCTTGTGCACCAAAAATGTGTTCTTTAAAACAGCTGGGACCTTAAAAAAGCTAACTTGGTCTCGGTTTGAACGGCTCCCACAACCGACTACAATACAAGCTGTTGGCATTTTGAAGTAGGTGTTTCACTCCTGAAATCCGTAAGCATAAAAGTTGAATACTGCAGGTGATATCTTCCAATTTAAGCAAGTGAAATTTTAATGCCAGCAATTTCATGAAAGTTCCACTTTCATTATAATATTGTATATGTTTTAGTCAGTGTGCACTTACCCGTAAATATTAAATAATAATTCTTGATAGTCTAAAAACCACTAACAAAAAAATAATGCTCTTATATATAGGTACACAACCAAAAGTTGGTCCTAAATTGATATACCCAGCTTAAAAGTTTTATAAAACTGAACTTTTTATTGTATATTATTAGTATAGAGACACCAAAGTAAAATGAAAGCACCTTTCTCCAAAATAAATAACACTTATGTATGTATACCAAAATCCATGGTCTACAATGTATTAAATCACATTTGTTTGCCCTGTGTCGCCATATTGAATTTTATTTGACAGGTCACTGGATTGCCTAATCTGTTTATCTGTCGTGTTATGAGGTTATGTTGTAGTCACTCCTGTCATTAGATAAATCTCGTACTATTTGTTGAGCATGAATAGCTACCAAAATTGCCTCAGGGCTAGACATAGTCTTAAATAATGAAAAATAAAATCTAAAACGACATAATCAAACAAAAAAATCGTAGTTTCTAAAATGAAAGACAGGCAAAGGGGAGGTTAGAAGTTCGTTTATAGATGTGATTGGTCGGGCCATTCGTAAATAGCAATTTGCTCAGATTAATCCGTTTCCTCTGCGATGCAAATAACGAACGCAGCTATTGGTTAGTGACGTTATCGGTCACGTTCATCACAACGTAGCGCTACCGAATCGATCATCAATTTCCTGCTGAACGTGTGTTTTGTTAACCAGATTGAGTGCTGTGCTATCAGGATATCAGTCGCCATTTTTTTAATAATAATTAAAATACGCTACACGCTACCGATTGATGATGCATTAACTGTCATGTATGTCATATGTTAAAAACATAATATAAATGTTTTTGTTTCGAGATATTTGAGTTTGTATGTATTTCAGTTAAAATGAATAAACAGATGGAGGTGTCTTATGATTTTAATTATAAATTGAATAGTGTGTCAGGAAATTCAACTCTTCATAGTATGTTGCAAAGTGGTGAGTTCAATTTTTACTGTTTATTCATTTTTTAATGGTTATTTCTGATAAAGGGTTTCCGATCACGTCCTTCTTCTTAAACTTCGCGCTGTTCTATGGGTTGAAGAAGGTCTACAGCGCTGCATGCTTTTAGACCTACATCTATAATAGAGCGTCCTTTTCGGCAATTACAATAGCTGCTTGAATAGGATCCATTTTTCACGAAACACACTAATTTTTCGTTGTCGATGATCACGGATAACTAAGTTCACAAAACACTGGTAATAACTATGAGACTTGAGACTAAATTAAAATCAAAAATGAATAAATAATTGTCGCATAATGTCAAGTAAAATCGAGTTGTTGTTGTATTCATTGACATTTGTCATATATGTCGATGGTTTTATTAGCACGTTCAGCAGAATTACGAACTGATGGATCACTCTAAAAATCGCTACCTGATCAATTTTGTTGGGATGAACGCGACCATCGACTTCGTCATCAATAAGCTAATGTGACACAAGTTTTTTGTTCGGGTAACTGTAAAATGGGGTTAATTAATTTGTATTTTCACTGCCTGTTTCAACATTTTTTTAAAGACGAAATATCAACTTACCCACTGGGACCAATTCCATCGGCGTAACAAGTATCATCACCAGGTTTGCAGTCTTCACAGACATCTCCGTGCTCGGTGCAACTTCCAATGTTCAAAGAAACAACTTTTCCATTACGTGTTGCCGTTATCTTATACCAATTACCATCAGCCAAATTACTGGTTTGTCCTTCGACGGTAACTAACGTTATGGCTGTCCTTGCTCCACCCGACGAAAATACCGCTTTGCCGTGTATAAGTTCAACTGCAATAAAATCGCTTCGACCGCCGGTCTGCAGTCCGTAGTTGTAAACGAGCAAAGCGTCGGGCTTCGTCGTGGAAAATATGAAAGATATATCGTTGGTGGCGGTATTCAAAGACGGGAAACTCATATAAGACAATTCGTTGAATCCAAAGGTAGTTTTTTCGCAATGCCTACCGTATCTACCATCGACACAATTACATTTATAACCGGGTTTTAGGCTGATGCAAAGTCCGTCGTGTAAGCAAGGATTCGGTCTACAAAAGTCTGCCAGAACTTCACATTGATTACCCTTGTAACCAGATCTACAAAGGCAGAAGAAAGATGATCCGTCCGGTGTTTCTCTACAAGAACCTCCATTTTGACAAGGATTGTCGAAGCAAGCAAAATCTTTTTGCGATTCACAATGACGTCCATCTTTTCCGGGCGGGCAAACGCAGTGAAAGTTGGAACCTTGTCTTCGACATACGCCACCCTGTTTGCACGGATTAGGTACGCAAGGATCTTGTCTTCTGTTACAAGTATTGCCGGTAAATCCGCTAGCACACTGGCATTTATATTCGTGTGTTACAAGTGGGGAAGTTAGGATTAAATTTTGACTGTCTGTTATTACTGTCGTATTTCTTACTTCTATAGATTCCAGACAAATTCCTCCATTTTCGCAAGTATTTTCCTCACACGGTGAATATCCTACCACAACGTCTCTCGTTTGAAATAAATTTGCGAGAGTTTCTCGCTTATTTTGAATTTTTTCGATTAGTTGATGTTTGGTTTTGTAATTGTTACCGCTCTTGACTGCCATCGTTATTTCCAGGCCGTCGTTGTTCTCGTGTAAACTGTATAGAATGAGAGTGTCGTCAAAATTCATAATACTTTTTAGTATATCTAAAAGACCTCGGTAAAAGTGCGTGAGAAAAGTTTCTGCTGTAACGTTTGCTATTCGTAAAGTAATAGAATTATCTATAGTTTTGTTAGAGAACGATATAAATTCTACGCTTGCAGTGGAAATAACATCCGAATGTCTGCCATCATTTCCGGAAACGGAAAGAGAGTATCCTAGACTAGGTGTGATTTTCGATGTGTATAGATTGCAACCCGATGGAATAGTTAAAATACTTGGTAGAGGCGGTTGTACAATTTTGCATGTATAATCCCCTATCAAATCCGGATCGTTTGGATGGACATCGGCGATCTTTCCTATGGGATATGAATCATTAAATACGTATACCATTACGTGTACCGATCTGGAATTAGAAGGACTATCATTTTCGTCTTGTATTTGTATTCTAACGACGTGCTGCGATTTCAATTTCGGCACACCATTGTCTTCGACTTCTACTATTATATTTAGTTCTGGAATAATTTCTCTGTCGATTACCCTTGTCGAAACGACGATTCCAGAATGTTTGTCGATACGAACGATATCTTTGTGCTTTCCTCCGACAAGCCGGTAAGTAAACGGTGCGCCGTTCGGTGGTAGATCGGGATCTTTAGCGGAAAGTGTCATAATTTTAGTGTTAACCGGTTTGTTTTCTAGTAAATAGCCTACAGGTGCAGGATCAAATACCGGACCGTTATCATTGATATCAGTTACGTGGATCTTTACTACGGTGGTACCAGTTTGAGAAGGTATTCCGGTATCTATAGCACCTACTACTATCGAATACATTCCGATGGTTTCTCTATCTAACGCCTTGGATGTTTGTATTTCTCCGGTCTGAGGATCAATTTTGAAAGCTTGTTCGATATTTCCACCGATTATTGAATAACTGAATTGATTGTTTTGTAATCTGACGTCTTTATCTATCGCTTTGACCGATATTAACTTCGTGCCAACGCCAACTCCTTCGGATACTTCCGTTTCGTATATGTTTTGTAAAAATTCCGGAGGATCGTTGCCATCTTGTACGGTTACTATCACTTGAGCTTCGTCGGTGTCATTGCCGCGTATACCTCCTGCATTTTTAGCCATTACTGTTAAAACTATTCGACTCTGAGTTTCTCTGTCGAGGTTTCTCGATACTCTAATTGTTCCTGTTTCTGCGTTGATGCTGAATCCTTTGTCGTTACTGGAACCGATTAGGAGATAATACACTTTACCGTCCTCGCCGCTGTCTTGATCAGTTGCTTGAACGGTACCGACTCTAGTTCCGACTTCGGTCGACTCTGACACGTCGAAATGAAATACGGGTTGTATAAATCTGGGGAAAAATTCATTTACTCCTGTGATATGTACTTTAACCGAGGTGGTTCCGAACATCGAAGAATCAGGATTAGCAGCGACTATATTTAAAGTATATTGATCTTTTTCTTCGTAGTCGAACGTAATTTTTGAAGTTATTACTCCGGTTGTTTTATTTATGTAGAAAACTTCCTTGTCGGTACCGTCGGTTATTGAATATTCTATGATTGCGTTTTTCGGTGAGTCTATATCAACAGCGGTAACTTTATAAACAAAACTTCCGGATGGCAAATTTTCTGATAAATAAGCTTCGTATATCAACTTGTCGAACGTGGGAGCGTTGTCGTTAATGTCAGTAAGGGTAATTGTCAACATAGCAGTTGTTCGTCGTGGTTTAAAACCAAGATCTTCCGCCGTGATGTTTAAGTGATATTCTTGGATTGCATCGTAGTCGAGAGATTGAAGAATCGTGACTGCTCCGGTCACAGTATCGACGGTGAATTCTTTACGTTCGTTGCCGGCGGATATTTTGTATCTTACCATACCGTTCGGACCTTGATCTCTATCAGACGCGCTGACTATTAAAATAGTGGAGCCTAACGGTTCGTTTTCGGGTACTATAACTTGGTAACTGACCGCCGTAAATACTGGACTGTATTTATTTTCTCCGGTTATTATTAAAGTTACCGTCGTTTCGGTGTGTTGTGGTGGAATTCCTTTATCGGTGGCACGAATCCGTAGGATATAAACAGTACCGACGCTGGATACATTTTCTTTTAATCTTATCCAACCGGTGATTTTATCGATTGCAAAGCTATTTGAACCGTTTCCACCAATAATTGTGTATTCTATATCGGCGTTGACGCCAACATCTAGATCGTCTTTGGCTACCACTCTCAGCACTTCTTGACCTTCACCTGCATCTTTAGGTACCGGTGTAAGATACTCTTGTTGTTCGAAGCTGGGTGCGTTGTTGTTAGCATCTATAACGTTGACTCTAACTAAGCATTCGGAAGACATAGGCGGTTTTCCGTTATCCGTAGCCAGTATAGTTAAAGCGTAGGTATTTTCCGGCGAAGATTCAAGAGGAGTGTATTTGTATCGGAGGCTTCTTTTGCTAAAAATCTCGCCAGACGCTGGATCCACCGTAAATAGATCGGAAGGTTGTTGTAGCGAATAACTTATTACGGAGTTTGGTCCTTGTTTATCTCTGTCTGTTGCCATAACTTGTCCGACAAAGACTACGGGTCTTTGAAGTTCCGGGAAGTTGAAGCTATAGAAGGATTGTTCGAATTCCGGTGCGTTATCGTTTTGATCTTGTATTGTAATTGTTATTGGTGTTTCCGCCGTCCAAGCTAACTCGACTGCGGCCACTTTTAAAATATACTCGTCTTGTTGTTCTCTATCCAAGTGACCAATTACGGTTACGTTACCGCTTATCGGATCTATTTTAAACTTTTCTCCGGGATTTTCCGTAAAAATATAAGTTGCGTTTGTATTTTCGCCTATATCACGATCTGAGCTCGTAACTCTGATGACGAATGAGCCTATTTCCGCGTTTTCTGTTACGTTGACGCTGAATAATCTTGTGAATCGTGGAGGATTATCGTTTTTATCCAAAACGGTAACGAGAACAGTTGCTGTGCTGGAAAGTTGCGGTGAACCTTGATCGGTAGCTTCTACTATCAATTCGTAATTTGCTATATCCTCTCGATCTAGAAGAGTGTTTGTATATATTTCTCCGCTTTCGGCGTCTATTTCGAAAGCTCCTTCGAAATCGTCCAAAAGTTTGTATTTGACTTTACCGTTTTCGCCGGAATCTGCATCTGTAGCAGAAACTTTAACGACAAGAAGTGGAGGGATTTCTTCTTCTAGAACCGAAGCATTGTATAATAAGTTATTCATTATAGGAGGATTATCGTTTGTGTCGGTAACGTTTATGGTTAGTTGAAGGACACTTCTGAGTGATGGACTGTCGGAATCTTGTGCTTCGATCCAAACTTCGTAAACAGGGGAAATTTCGTAGTCTAGTCCATGTCCTGTTATTTGAATTTCGCCACTGTTTCTATCTATTTTTAAAGCGTCTCCGATATTTCCTCCGGCAGTAGCGTACCTGATCGCTGCAGCTGGACCTTTCTTTGGAGAAGTAGCTTTTACTCTAGCTATGATTTTACCTTCCTCTACGTTTTCGGCTAGGACGAACTTTGTTTTGGTCGGTGTGGAGAATTTTGGGAAAGAGTGACCTGGTTTGAGATGGACTCTTAGTTCCGTACTTGTCTTTCTTGGAGGTTTGCCGCAATCCGTAGCTTCTATTTCGAGATTAAATATGCTAGTAGACGATCGTTGTAGATCATAAATTGCTTTTATAACTCCGGTATTTTCGTTTATAGTGAAATTTGTCGCGTGCTCTCCCATTAGTCTGTATACGATCCTGGAATTCAAACTGGAATCTTCGTCTGTAGCTCTTGCGCCGAAAACGAATTGTCCAGCTTTAGTTTGATCGGAAATGTATATTTCGTATTTACTGAAGTCGAAAGTTGGGGAATTATCATTTTCATCGGCGATATTAATAGTTAAATTTACAGCCGAAGCTCTCGGTTCTGTCGAAGAACAATCTTGCGCCATTAACGTTAAAAAATACGAACTAATTTCTTCTCGATCTAGAGAAACGGCCGTTGTTATCGCTCCAGTATTATGATCTACTTTGAATCTTTCGACTTTGTCACCTAAAAGACTATAACGGATCTTTCCGTTTAAGCCGACATCTTTGTCCGTAGCTATTGGAGATAAAACCCAAGTCGAGGGTGCCGAATTTTCTTTGATAACTGCTTGATATGACTGCCTCTTAAATTCCGGACTGTGATCGTTAACGTCTTGTACCACTACTCGAACAGTACCGGTGCCGGTCAAGGGTGGTGAACCTGAAACATAAGAAATTGTCAAGTTTTCTACAATTAAATTTGAGAGTTTTGAAGTGAGATATTATTGTATTCAACTTCACTCGGTAGTTTGTTTCAGGTCCAAGTGATTTGGGTTAGACATCACTAGATTTAAGACTCGATTTTTTATGTATTTACAATATTTATATTAAATGTGCAATTAGAACCATTTTGAAAAAAAACCGTGTGATGTAATCTTGAATTTGGGGACCTGTTATTATTTGTGTTGTCCATTATCATATAAGTATTCTCCAAATCCAATGTTACACGCAACAACGTGAAGCCGAACTTACGATTATCATAAAAATATCTCGTTTCTTATCAATGACCCAGGGATATTATACTGACTATTTCACTAGAGTAAATTGATAACTGACAGAATTTGAAGGTTTTGAACTGGCAATTTTTTGTCTTGTCGCGGCAATTTTTTGACGTTTAATATATCAAATCTATGTGTATAAAATTCTATCACTCTGTGATAAAATTCAATATAAAATCTTTTTTAGTGGTTTCTAAGGAAACTAAGTTGTTTATTTATTTATTAAACTGTCTAAAAATTATTAAAACTGTTTCAAAAATTTAAATAAGTATTATAAACATGAATAATACCTACAAGATTTGGAAATAATTCAATAAATGAAATAAAGAGTACAATTAAGCAAAGTATACCGCGAAATACAATGAAGACAAAAAAGTCTGCGTGGGAACAGTTTAGAACGTTTCTGGACGCACGTAATTATACGTTAGAAAAGGATACCTCTGAACATGTTATAGCAAGAATTCTTGAAGATTATGGTTTTAACATGAAAAAAGAGATGGAACTGATTATACTGAAGCTAGTGTGGAAACACTTTGGGATACGACTGCTCAAATGGTTCAGGAAAAATATTTTCTAGAATTTAACATCAAAATTGATCCATTTAAAGATATTACCTATAAATTTGCTAGATTGGCCAGGGATACAAAACGTAAAAAGCTTCAGGCTGAACCTGAAACCAGAAAAAGAAGTTCTAACGCGTTTACCAAAGAATCATTAATGGAAATGGTAGAAAGCTATTCGGAAGATAATCCTGATGGGTTACAAAAAAAGTTTTTTCATTTATGTTCGTTCTAATTAGCATGGCGTGGAAATGAAGCTGCTAATTGTGATATTAATTACTTTAAAAAGAATATGATGATAAAGGTAATTTTACTGGCAGGGTAGAATATAATACAATCTTTTCCAAAACGACACAAGGAGGATCAAAAGCTTTATCTGGCAGTAAGTGGCTGGTAAGAAATAATGCTAACAACTAATGCTGTCCCGTTCGTTTATTTTTAAAAATTATTGAAAATGAGAATCCAATCCTTATCTCACAATAACAAGATTATTTTTAACAGTGCATCCAAATTAGGAATATGGTACAAAAATTCACCATTGGGAATTAATACAATTTCAAAGTGGACGAAAATATCGGCAGAATCAATTGGTATAGACACAAAAAAAATAAAAATAACCAATCATTCACATAGAGTTTCTGCAATATCTGCATTAGCAAAAGAAGGAGTTGGTGAACAAGAAGTAATTAAGCTTACAGAACATTCTTCTGCCCATTCTTTAAAACCATATTTACAATTAAATGAAGAACACCATTTCCAACTTATAGAGAAAATAAAAATGAAGCAAAGGAATCTTCAGTTTCTAACTTAAATTTATCACAGGTTATGATGCAAAAGAATCCCCAAAATAATGCTACAACGTACAATTATAATAATTGTTCTTTTTACCTAAATAAGTGATTTTTGGAACGAAGTTCCTTATCGCGCGTTGTGAAAGGAGGCTAGACGGATAAAATTCTTACGAAAAGTTTTGTCACGACACTTTTTGATATAGGAAGCTATTGTAAGCTGTGCGGCGTCGCATGTTTTGTTAAAAATGTCATTCGCAAAATTGCCAAGCAACAAACTTTCATGACAATCGAAAAATTTTGCCGACAAAATTTTTACTCTCGTGGTATTATATATGACAATTTAATTCATGTATAAAAAATCGCATATGCCACAGTGCAATTGTCACTTTGACAGCGGTAAAAGTAAGCTTTAACTTTCACAGCGATAAATTAACTCCAATGTTAAAATGTCATATACCTGGAAATGTTATTGTCACTTTGACATCGATAAAAAAGGTGCATCCTTTTTTTATCGCGATAAAAACTCCTCTTCCTCAATATCTAGTAAGCGGACGTCACTTTTACACAATGACAATGAGTCGCAAGTTAATAAAGATAATTATTTTTGTTGTTCATCCATATATTCTGTCGTTAATTTATCTTGCCAAAAAACACTCGAGCTTTTCTTTTATCGGATAAATTTCTCTTAAACTTAAAGTTTTTCCAATCACTAAATTTGCTCGAAAAACTGACATCAGATAAAATCGCTCCACCTTCGGTGTCGCGATTTTGTCAGTTTTTCTCGTAAAATTAGTGATTGGCAAAACTGTTTCGTTGCAAAGAGAAATTTATCCGATAAAAAAAAAGCTCTTGTGTTTTTACTGTTGACAAATACACTAGTGGTTTTTTCACTTATTCATTTGTTCATCAATATCACTGTTTCTAGTATGAATTTCAATAGCTGCGTTTTTAATAATTGTACATTAAAATAAAAATGTGTTTATTTTTAATGTTTCATAAATAAAGTTTGCATTGATAGGTTTCCAAATTTCTCATTCATTAAATTGTCCTGCCGAATTACACTCGAGGTTTGTATTGATATTGGGTAAATGTGTGTTGTCCAAATTCTAAACTCTTTCCTTTAGCAATTTGACGAGAATAACTGTCAACTTGCTAGGAAACAGTTTCTCATTAAACAACCCAAATTTATCCGATAAAATACAAACCACTTGTGCAATTATAAGTGAAAATTGACTCAGGAAAAAAGCTGAGAAACTGGTAATACGTTTCTTGAATGGATTGTTATACCGTAAATTTTGACTTAGATTTGTGGTAAGTGGGTATGTTCGACCTTCCACTGCGACTCGCAAGTGTACGGTAAATTTTGACTTACCAGTATCCATGGCAACCAAGCTTAGAATGTATTCGTCTTGAATTTCTCTATCCAAAGCGCGCAACAACGAAATTTGACCGGTAGATGCGTTGATTCTGAATATGTCCGTATCGCCTTCCTTGATGAAATATTTGACCAAGTTGTTGAAAGGTGGCGTGTCCGCATCGAAACCTTGCACGGTGATAACGTAACCTCCATTAGGTGGAATTGTATTTTCCATAACGTAAGCAAGATAAGGAGAATCTAAAAAAGTGGGAGGGTTGTCGTTAATATCGGAAACGGAAATTGATATCTTTGCAGTGTCAGATCTAACGGCAGCTCCACTGATATCCCCGGCGCAATCTTCCGCTTTTACTATCAACTCGTAGCGAGATTTTCTTTCGTAGTTGAGGTTCTTCGCCACTCGTACTAAGCCGGTATCTTCGGCTATCGTGAAATCTCGATTGTCGTCACCTGAATTTATTGAATATCTAACGCGGCCGTTTAGATTGTCGTCTACATCTGTTGCAGATACCTGTGAAAAATTAAAAGTAATTGGTAGAAGTGAATAGAGAAAAAATACTAATTATATTCAATATTTTCTATGTCATTAGACCATGTTCGCAGAACCTGCAGTTTCGTCTGTTTATGCAAAAGCATCCTCGTCAAACCAACAGAAAAATATTAATGTCAAGGTCATTTGATAACGGATCTGATTCATGCCAATAAATTATTCTCTCTATATATATTTTTTTGTATTTACGAGCTCAAACCTGGTCGTGGCCAACAATTGATTATTTAAGGAAAGTATACCTTATCGAGTACTATACATCAAAGGTAACCGAATTGGTCGGATGCCTGAAGTTGTTAAATAATTGGATACTAACCTGCAATACACTGGCACCAATCGAAGCATTTTCCGATATCGAAGCGCTGTACTGCTTCGGATCGAAGACAGGACTGTTATCATTCTCATCCAATACTTTAAGAAACAGCTTCATATTGGTAACTTTCGGAGGATCTCCTCTATCTTTTGCCGTTATCAATAGTGTATAATTATTGGTGGTTTCCCTGTCAATTTTTCCACTAACTCGTAGCAAACCATCGACAGGTCCAAGAGAAAACAGTCCATAGGTGAGTGGATCGTTTGAAAGGGAATATTCTATATATCCATTTCTGCCTTCGTCTTTGTCTATTGCTTTGATCACCATGACCACGGTGTTGATGGGAACGTTCTCGGCTACGGTGGTCTCGTTGGGTGTGATGAATTCCGGCGACATATCGTTGACGTCTTTTAATATTATCGTTACCTAAAATATATTTGGTAAATTTGAAAAAAATATAATAAAGCAGTAGTTTCTACAAGTGCACATAGTTTCAAGTTTCAAGCAAAGCCGATTGCAGCTATAGCCTGTATTGATGAAAACATCAGAAGAAAATATACCAGTTATCCAACTACTGAGTCTAGACTGATCAAAAACTGCGAAGAATCCTTTAACAGGCTGGAAATAGACAACAAAATGTCTCTTATATGGGTGCTGGTACCTGAAGAGATAGTAGGTAATTGAATGGAGAGCCAGTTAGCTAAAGAAGATTCTAAAGGAGACTTCATAGCTCCGTAACCGTTTTGTAGAATAACAAAAGATTGCATAATAGGGGTAATCGAAAGTGAAAACTCAAATGTAGGTCGACACAACTACATACAAAAAGTTTACTGAACAAGGTTGACAAGGCACTCTCAACCAAGCTATTGAAGACAGTTACCAGCCTGGTGACTGGACAATGCGCCCTGAGGAGACATCTGCACTTACATTACATTATCATACCGGGTGTCACAAGTTCGTATACAGGCAATATCTCGCTTATTTGACAATATAATCAATAAATAAAAAAACTGCTTTGAATTACATTAAAGTACCTTCCTGATGATTTATAAAAAAATGCTTTACATTTGACAGCCCTGTGGTAGCTACCCCTCACTTTTCATTTTCAAATGGCACCCCTTATATATTGTCATTGAAAATTGCGTGTCATTTTATTTGGAATAGCACATACTTGGTATTTTTCTCAAGTAATGATAATAAAATCATCAATATTCTATGAAGTATCAATTTCAACTGAAATACCTCTGATGAAATTAAAAAAAGAACAGAAAATTACAGCAAGTGTTCAAAACTATTTCCTGTAGAATCCTTACAAGCTGCAAAAAGTGTTCTTGAGCAGGCCCCGTCTGAATCATAGCTGGTGTAACGCTACGAGATGCTTCACAAAGCGTTCTTTAAGATCCTCTTAAGGGGAATCTATCGGCAGCGATTTGAGAAAATATCGAAATATTTTTGGTAAAGAATTTTGAGGTAATGGATGTATTGAAAATTAAGAAAAAAATATATCATGTAGATTATTGTTGAACTAAGAGTTCTCATCGAATAAAAACTTAACCAAATTTTGTTGAAAAAAATACGAATCATGAGGTAATTACACATATTAAGCAAAGTTTGAGCTCTTGTAAAGAATTAAATATGGATTAAATGGAAAAACTAATTGATAAGAAGTCTAATTTGAAGCTTTATGAATACTATATAAAAATCTCAGAATCCTCAAATTACTTATGACCGTACAATTCCTTATTGAAATTCGGTTGCTACCACTAAAATATCGGATAAAAATCCATCTCTCGCTTTTCTATCCTTCTATGACTGACATTGTCTCTCTGCTTCGGTAGTCGCGTGCCGTTCAACGCTCGCCGGTCTCGGCAGTTTCCCAGTTCAGTACTGACGAAGCTTATAGAGTACGTGAACCAAAATCCGCTTGGACCGCTTGGCTACCTACATGTTGCGGAGCTTTCATATTTCTAATAAAATTTTCGTTATGTGAACTTAAACGTGAGGACGTAGGGAAACAAAAAAATATACAAAGCATAATTGTGCAAGGTCGAATTTGGTAGACGCCCCTTAATATGAAATACCTAGAATTGTAACCCTTACGTTGTCAGCAGTGTACTGTTTTAAAAGCCATCTGAAGTTTGGCCGCAGGAACTATGTATTTCAGCGGGGATTTTAATTATCAAATTTAGGGAGAATTTTATGAGTTAGATAATCTTAAAGAACGCATTCGTGAAGCATATCATAGCATTACACCAGCATTATTCAGACGGCCTGCACAAGAAAGCTTTAAACATGTTTTGCAGCTTGCATGGATTCTGCAGGAAATAATTTTGATATTTCATGAAATATTGATGCTTTTGTTATTATCAATTGAAAAAATATCAAGTATATGTGCTATCGTTGTATTCCAAATATGATGACTCGCAATTTTCAATGACAATATACAGGGGGTGCCATTTGAAAATAAAAAGTGAGGAGTAGCTACTTCAGGGCTGTCTAATGTAAAACCTTCTTTCATAAGTAATTAGGAGGGTACTTTTATTCCATTCAATGCAGTTTTTTTATTTATCAATTATTATCTTGTCAAATAATCGGGATATTGCCTGTATACTATAACTGGGACACCCGGTATATATCATACTTATGGAAATGAAAAAACGAGTTTATAATAACTCAATTTTGAATTCTGAACTTAATAAATATTCCGTCCAGCACAAGTTGTCAATTCATAAAACATAAAACAAATCAATTTGGACAGAAAGGCACAGCGCCAACAGGGTTAAGTCGACCCACCACTGTAGTGGAACGCCTCAGACACGATAATTACAGTGAAGCAGTGTCGAGTGCGGTTGGTACTTGGATGGGTGACCACTAGGAAAAGATAGCCTGCAGCGGAATTGCAAATGACAGCTCGCAGGCATTATACCAACAATGATGCGAAATAGACTTACATTAACTAACCGAAAAAAAAAACATAAATGTGCGCAAAGTGTTTTTAGAATAGGGTTTGTAGGATTATTTATTAATATACTTACTTGTACAGTAGATGACATTCTATTTTCTGGTATAACTGCTTGGTCCGTTGCAGTAACGATCAAATTATATGTGGCCTGCGTTTCTCTATCTAACTGATTTTTTGTTACAATAGAACCATTTTGAAGGATTCCAAAATCTTCCTTCTCATTTCCAGATGTAATGGAATAGACGATTTCTTTATTCTTCACTACAAAAATAAATCAAAAGTGAGTTTTGCTATGCAATAGAAACATCGGGCAAATATAGTGGAACAATCAAGTTAATTTTGTTACTCGGGATGCATCAAGTTACACCTTTTCTTCTCTACTAATGGATAAACAACCAGGCGTTGCGCTGGTGGTATGAAACCTCAGGACAAAGACACGCAACATTATTCCATAAAAGCCCTTCGACAAAACTGTCACACGACACACTAAGTCAAAGTCGGGAAACGACGATGATGATGGTGGGAATGCTGACCGGACATTGTAGGCTGAGGAAACATATGCACACAATTGGCCTTGCAGATGACAGTCTATGCAGGTTCTGCCAGGAAGAAGAAGAAACCGCGGAGCACATAATCTGTGAGTGCGAAGGACTAGCAAGGGTGCCGTTTCACTTATTCGGAGAAGAAAAACCGAGGGCAGAGAGCTACGCAATGGAGGCGGTATCCATAGGCTATTAGGTCTAATAAAAAGAATAAAGCTAGATATTGAGCTCTAAATATAGGGAGAACCACAATAGATCTGCAAAGGTCGCAGTGGGATAGGACAAAGAGCCACTCCAATTCTAATCTAATCTAATCTAATCTAATCTAATCTCTACTAATTGAAAAATTCTTTAAAAACACTTCGCATCTTCGCTGTGAACTTGATATCAAAATGGTACTTACAAGAATCAGCATCTGTAGCGCTAACGGTAAGAATCGAAGTACCGATGGTAATGTTTTCAAAAACTTCATTGCTGTATGACATCGGATCAAAAAGTGGAGCGTTGTCATTGAGATCTAAAACGTTGCAATACACTGTCAATGTACTCGATAGAGCCGGATGGCCGGCGTCTTGGGCTTGAACCACCAATATATAATGTTGAACCTGAAAATATTTTTGAGTATTAGTCTATATTGATATAGGTACTAACTAGCTATTCATGTAACGACTACATAATATACAATTTTTTAAAGTTACAACCTAATAAACAAGGCAAGTCGAATAAAGTTCAATTATGTACTAGTTACATATAAAATTTAGGCTCGACTGCTACAATTGTCACATCTGTTATAGCAAGAAAAGGTATTAAAAATTCTTCGGTCAATTCAGTACCTACTTTAAACACAAAGCAGCAATCGTTTTTCAACGCGCATGGAGGCTAGATAGGTAGTCGCTCTCTTTATGTTAATGGTTAGAACAACTGACTTCAGTCTGTACTAAACATGAGCTTGTTATTATTTATAGACAAAGTGAAAAGCATTTTTCATTTTTGGGTAGGTACCCTTGTTATATTTATGTTAATCAATGTTTAACCTATTAATTGATATAATAATGTTAAATACACAAAAACAAGTACAATATGTTTTTACAAAAGGTTCTATTTTAAGATTACTGAGAGATTTATTATTCCTTTTTCAAGCAAGAGAGAAAGATATATCCTTCGTCAGTCATTTTATGATTGAAATAAAAAAGTATCCTCAATCCATACTTTAAAATTTCTAGGTTATGATGCTATTTAATGAAACAGTGAAACTGTAAAAAGAAATAAAAACACAGCAATTTGCGCATGCGCCAGATTAGTGGTATGAAGAAAATCCGTAAACCGTTCTGATAGTTTTCAAACCGTTTCATTTGACTGGAACAAGAAACTGATCGTTAACTAATCGTTTGTATGTCTGGTTGGAACGTGTTTACGTTACTGCGCAGAATCCTGACGGTTTGCTTCTGACGCTGGTTGGAGCAAACCTAAAACTGCAAGTTTCTAGAAAGAGCTCTCACTTCTTAGTGAATGGCACCCAGTTTAGCAGTCTTTGGGAAAAGTATGACGTGACAGCGTCCATGGGATTAAAATTAGCCTTTGGCGCGAAATTTGAAAGGGTTTTCAACGGTTTGGAGAAATTTGAAAACATTGTAATAAAATGTTTGAGACCATGTTAGGTATGAATGTACGATTTGAAGCCATTTCCTAAAAATATTCAGCATATCTACCTCTATGAAGACACCTCCAATAGACCTGCATCATCCCAGCTTCCATAAGATGAGTATCCTCGTAATATATTTGAGATTAAACAAGAGTCTTCAGGTATTCAATATTCATGAAAGGTAAATTTTACACATTCTAATAAATTAATTTTTCTCGATGACTCACATCAATTTGTTTGTAGTCAGTTTTAACAACTCAAAGTTGAATATTTACATATTGTCTCTTGCTTCATACTTTTTACTGGTTTTTCCTTGTTATTGAAGAGGTATTTGTACAGTTTATTTCAAATCAATGCTGATAAAGGTGTCATTTTTTTTAAAACCATCATCAATCTGCCCTCCCAGAAATCATTAAAGTTAATTTTTAGAAGGCATGCTTCAATTATTATGTTAGTATTCATTAGTGGTGTTGAATTGGGTTTGTCATGACCAACATTTTCAAGAAATCTTCGAAAGTGAAAATCCAGTCGATTTTAACATGAAGACCTAGCAATCCAATCGGGTTTTTCTAAAGAAAATGCTTTGTAAAAATCCCGTAAAGTACTGATAAACTTTCTCGGCAAATAGTGTTAACAAAACTTGTTTAATAGAGACTGTGTAACATAGTGCTGAATTAAAAGCTGTGAATGGATTTCAAATATCACAATATCATGGTCTACATCTAAAAATAAAAGTTTATAATGGTTTTGAAAAAATGGAACGCTGAACTGATCGCTACAAAAACGGTTTAAATAATTTTTTTCATTACTCTTTAAAACAAAAACATTGTAGCAAAGAAACAATAAATGACGATCTGATACTAGAAACATCTATGTATTGCGGATATCTGTTATAATTACATTTTACCAATAAAAATGCTTGATACCATCTCGTTAACAAGTTGTTGGTATACGACTTAATATTCATTTCTACTCCATCTCAGTAATAGAGTCAAATATCACTTATCTGATGCCGAACTCCATTTCCAAGAATATTAAACAGAGTTGTGACATCCCAGCTACTATAAAATAAATTCCCTCGTCTTATCTTTCAGCTTATTTCTGTGTAGTTTATAATACTTTTGTGTGTTCGGTATTTTAAATATTCATAAAATGTAAATTTCACACAAAATCCTATAAATAATTATTGGATAACAACTTTTTTTGATAATTAATTATTAAATTTATATTAATTTAGTCGATCGTGTTAAATGATAATTTGGTTTTGAGATAATTTATTTCTAATAAATTTCAATAAATTCCAGCTCGTTTTAAGAAAAATATCAAGCGAAGTATCTTTCGTTTTGTTCGAAAGTCCCGAACCTCTTTTGATGAGAGGTTTTTGGCTGGAGATACATACATACACATTTTAAAAACGGAAACAAAAAGTTGTAATTTTCAATTTGCACAGTTGATGAACAAAATTACTCTACCAATTCCAATTTTCTCCCAAGCTTATTGACCGTATTAATTATTGTAAAAAAATTGTAACTGGAAAAAATTCAAAAAATTAATCCTACTTGTCCACATCTTTCTCCAATGTTTAGCAATTGTAGACTCCGTTTCACGTACGAAGAAGTCACTTGAAGTTGCAGTCGTATGCGCGAACTTGTTGTCAAAACCAGCGCCATATTGTACAATTAACATTCGACTTCAAATCAGTAGCGTAACGTTTTCACATTTTGTATGTTAACACAAAATAAGAGTATTAAAATTGTACTTATCGTATGTATACTTAAAATAAAATATTATTTTTTCTCTTATTTTTTGGGAATCAAACCACAATAATGTTTTTTATATTTATTTCGACGTTTCGACCTTTGTCAAGATTAACTAATAATGAAATAATTTTTAGTCCCTATCTGACACAACGAAAAAAATATGACCACTAGACAATCAATAATATTTTGAAGTTTAAGACAACACAACTTTGTTGTCAAATTTTATTAAGGTCCATTCATAGTAGATCACATCTCTGGTAAAATGTGAGATAAAATATTTTATTTTATGAAATTCCAAAGATATGATAGTCTTCTAGAAATGGAATCCAGTGAAGTGCACGTTCCAGGAACGGTTTTTATTGGGATAGCGCTTTTTTTTCGCTTATTTTGGAAATGTTGTAATTAAAACACTGTTGTTACTTTTTTGTGTATGATTATTTTTGTTTTCAAAATATGTTTGACTCAAAAAAGTAACAAAAAACGCGTTTCATTAACAACATTTCCAAAATAAGCGAAAAAAAGCGCTATCGCAATAAAAACCGTTCCTGGAACGTGCACTTCGCTGGATTCCATTTCTAGTAGACTATCATATCTTTGGAATATCATAAAATAAAATATTTTATTTCACATTTTACCAGAGATGTGATCTACTATGAATGGACCTTAATAAAATTTGACAACAAAGTTTTGTAGTCTTAAACTTCAAAATATTATTGATTGTCTAGTTGTCATATTTTTTTCGTTGTGTCAGATAGGGACCAAAAATTATTTTATTATTAGATAATCTTGACAAAGGTAGCTGGAACGCTACCGAAACGTCGAAATAAAAAAATAAAAAACATTATTGTGGTTTGATTCCCAAAAAATGAGAGAAAAAATAATAAATAATGCCACAAGGAACTTACAGAAGATAAAATAAAATATATTTCGGAATTATTTGAAGCTTTTCGAGACAGTTTCACATACAATAGACACTGTTATATTTATACTTTCAATTAACGATTGGAGATGTTCGTTTGTAACGTCAATGGCATGAAACTGTCGTTACCAGGCGACATAGATAAACAAGACCGATTTTGATGTCTGCGCAATACAGATGCCGAAAAATTCACGTGGCTTCTTATTCTTTTTCAAGAGCTGGTAACACTGCTTTCGCTTCCAAAATGTTGTCTGCTATTTACGAACGATTTTCGGAAAAATATATTTTTCAGAGAAAGAAATGCATATAAAAAATAAAATATTATAGTTTGACAGACGTACTTATCATTATTATTCTCGAAAAACACGAGTGAAGTCACTGCTTTTTAATGCACTATCTCGTATCGTATCGTATTTTCTGGAAAAAAGTAGATCAACGTTAATGCGTCAACAAACGACAACCAGACCGGACCGGCTTTTATTTTCGGGACGACATTTCGAGCTACACTTTCTAGTTTTTGTCGTCAAAACTCTTGTAACTAGCGGTGGTTCTGAACGACTCACAACACGTTTGGCCCACGTTTGGCCCAATCATTATACACATTGATACAATGTGATATTCTTTCACGTTTCATCAACATAAATATCTACAGTATGATGAATAGGTGATAAACAATCAAATAAAAACGGGATTAGGACACAAAGACAGCTTTTAGTTGCTTTTAAAAGATTCTTTGATTGCCACAGCCAATGAAAAAAATGTTATAATCAAAATAGGGATAAAATTCGCAATTATTTTTTCCAATAATTCCAAATGCTATACCTAAGCTCTCCGAATATTTAAAAAAGCTCTCTCATTTTGATATCCCGCTGAAATCCAAGGGTTAGAGAGATATGGACAAATTTATGTCTCACTACACACCGATCTTTCGTTTTTCACTCATACAATACATGAATTGCCAAATGCCTACTTTGAATAATGCATTTTTCCTACGATCACTACCCAAAGTCGGCTTTTGCACACTCAAATCTAAACGCAAAGTTGATGTTTTCCGCGAGCTGTTATAATTTGACATTATTGGCGCTCTTAAGCAGAACGTAACTTTGGCGCACGTCTCATTTTATTTATAGATGAAAGAGAGCTAATAGTTTTTTAATATAAACTGTGGAATAAATAAATATTTTAGTTGATTTTCTAATATGTTAAAGCATCCAACAGTATTTTTCGTAATAATTTAATGAGAAATAGGGAAATCTAAGAAATATCTGACATTAATGTAATAAGTGTTGCCTACGCTGGGTACAAATTAATTTTATACTGGCGTGATCGTAAAAAATCTTGTGTGTATTTCGAGCAGAAAGTCCTTTGGTAGTCTCGACAGATTGCCGCGCTCCACTGACGCGTCGCGCGGCAACTCTCTGTCTCGACTGTCTAAGTACCTACTACTTTCTGCTCTTGATACCCAAATTGAAATTGTATAAAAACGATAGTCAAATTAAACAAATAACTGCAAAACCGAGATGTTTTTTTTGTCACTTATAATTGCACAAGTGGTTTGTATTTTATCGGGTAAATTTGGGTTGTTTAATGAGAAACTGTTTCCTAGCAATTTGACGAGAATAACTGTCAACTATTAAAAACACGACACCGAAGGTGGAGTGTTTTTAGGTTGACAGTTATTCGAGTCAAATTGCTAAAGGAACCAGTTAAGAATTTGAACAACACAAATTTACCCAATATCAATACAAACCTCGAGTGTAATTCGGCAGGACAATTTAATGAATGAAAAATTTGGAAACATATCAATGCAAACTTTATTTATGAAACATTAAAAACAAACACATTTTTATTTCAATGTACAATTATTAAAAACGCAGTTATTGAAATTCATACTAAGGAACAGTGATATTGATGAACAAATGAATAAGTGAAAAAACCACTAGTATATTATTTATCAACGTAAAAACACAAGAGCTTTTTTTTATCGGATAAATTTCTCTTTGCAACGAAACAGTTTTGCCAATCACTAATTTTACGAGAGAAACTGACATGATAAAATCACAGTATACCAAAACAACCAGTAGTGCATCTCAACTTCGCGCATCGGTTGTGCGCAGTTCGCCATTTCGGTTTAGAAACCTCTCAAGTTCAGCAAGGACGGCGTATATTCTACTTCGGTTTAGGGTCAGTTTAGTTTGGTTTAGTCGCATAAGCAGTGGCGTGGTGTCTAATCAGGCTTTTGTATTATAGTTGTGTTTCATTGATCCAGTGGTATACTTAATATTATGTTTATTTTTATGCACAAAAATGATAGCTTCGAAAATGTATAAACAAGGTATTGGGAGAATCTCTAATTTAATAAAAATAGGCCTTGCATGATCTCTAACATCACAATAAGGATAAGTTAATTATTTGGCGTCATATTTAATGAAATGTAATCTTAATTTGTAATTAAATATTATTGGATTATGAAATTTAACTAGGTATTTAATAAAAATCAATAAGTATATCCTCTGTTTTATTACAATTTATTTTGTTATTGTTGCAGATTCTAAATTTTCTAGAGTTTTTTCTTTGTAACATGTTTAAATTGTTTATTATATAACATTCACAACATTAATCTACTCAATAACATTTTCTTCGAAACATAAATTTAACAACTTTGGATTATACTAATCCTTCCCTGTCCAAAAAGTAGAACTGTTAGTTAATACGGACCTCGTATCTAAACCCGAATGGTCGTTTCAAGGCCAAATAAAATTATTGCGCACAAGCGATGCGCGAAGCTGAGATGCACTACTGGTTGTTTTGGTATACTGTGATAAAATCGTGACACCGAAGGTGGAGCGAGATTATATCTATCTTATCTTATTGTTATATATATCTAAATAATACAAAAATATGCATAGATATACGGAAAAACATCAGCATTTTGAAAATTCTCACGTATTTTCAGTTAGAAAAAGAAGCTGGTAATTATTAATTTCATAGCCTTTTCGAATTTGGCTGAATACGATCCTGATGATTTTATTTAGAAAATTTAAGTTTAGCTATATGTCAAAATAGTGAATAAAATAAACGACATGCCAAAAACCCGGATAAACGTCACAAACGATGACTCACACCAAAAAGGATATTATTTCAACCATATTAAAAAAATGTGATCGTGTTTGAAGGTTGAAGGTTCTAGACGTTTCCATTTTAGCGCGAAACCATCGTGTTAGCCGTTAAACAGTACAGCCCAATATTGAGAAACATGTTAGTAGGATAGTGCCGCGTATTTAAGTGAAGCAGGCTGTTTAAAAAGTATTGGTGTTGTGAAGAATATTGTTCGAATAAAATGTTCAGTGTTAAAGTTGCCATTAATCTTGTGCACCATACAAAGAAAATTATTGATGTCTACCGAAGTAATAAGAAATTAGTGATACTTTTAACCGTTACCGTCTCATCCAATCCAGTTTTTTTTTTGTATCTAAGAATTATATGAAAAAAACTATTCCACATGTCTTATATCGTTTTATTTATATAACAATTCACATATTTCATACCCACTTGACATTCGTCCTTAGAACATAGCAGCAAATTCTGAAAAAGGTAATATCAAGAAAATAAACATAAATTCAAAAAGAACATTAACTCAATCGTTCGCGTTCCGTAATATTTATAGAATACAGATAGATTCGTTGACGAGTTTTTGTACGCATTGTCACCTACGGATAGGCAGTGTCAATATGTTGCAAGGCGTCCACTTTATTACGTGCACTTTTCTTTCTGCTTTTCCGTACATACTTTTATTTTATCAGTCGCATTTCCACACGTTTTTTATTATTTTTTGAAATATTTTGTATCTACCGAACTGGGCTTCATTACGACAATAGTAATTTACGTCATACGTACAGTATGTCACGTATTACAGTACGACGAGGCGACGGAGCCTAGTCCTGAATATGGAAATTAGTACTGTAAGAGACTTCCTGTATTTGATTAGAATTGCAGTGGCTCTTTGTCCTATCCCATTTCGACCTTTGCAGATCTATTGTAGTCCTCCCTATATTTAGAACTCGACATCTAGCTTTATTCTTTTTATTAGCCTGGATACCGCCTCCCTTGCGTAGCTCTCTGCTCTCGGTTTTTCTTCTACGAGTAAGTGAAGCCGCATCCTTGCTAGACCTTCGCACTCACAGAGTATGTGCTCCGCGGTTTCGTCTTTTTCCTGGCAGAGTCTGCATAGGCTGTCATCTGCTAGGCCGATTGTGTGCATATGTTTCCTCAGCCTACAATGTCCGGTCAGCATTCCCACCATCATCCTCGTCGTACATTGCGTATTTTATTTCATACTCTCTGGTAGATTTAGTTTAATCCGTACTGTAAAAAACGAAATGTTCCATCCTTACGTCTCATTATTTCAATAATGTCCCCATTTGACGCATTTTTGTATTAAAATCACTCTATAATATGTTTTTATCATATTGATAGCACGATTCCAGACAAGAGACCTTAAGACTGCAATAAACCATAGGCGGACATTGGAATTTAGACAGGATAAAATAAATCAATTGTATCTCGATTCTTCAAAAGCGAATAAATATGGATAATGAGTAGGATATTTAAACATGGCAACCTGAAACCTAAACATAAAAATTACGCGCACATACTACCTACTTATACTAGAAAATAGTACTCTAATAGGCTCCGCCCAATTGCATCTTGCGGCTTGATTGGATGACAACTTACTTGATTTAATGGGCGAAGGCTACGAGAATGGTAGGTACTTTCTAGTATGAATAGAAGTCGTTTTCATTCAAAGGGTGACGTATCACAAGACAATAAAACTTATAAATTGGAAGACCTACATCAGTTTCCGCAAAACTCTTTGTCAAAAGTGTATGCAGAGAACTGGAAAAAAGTTATGCGCATAAAGAAGAACAGAAGATGTGGCAATCGGACAATATCATGGATGGAACCGTTGAATCTATAATAATTAATTTGGGAGTTGAAGGGATTCGTCAGCTTCTAATAAAATGGAAATTTGATTAGGTACATCATCAAAAAATTCAACAAATCAGCCCTTTTTGTGGCTACAAATAGAACTAACTAATTATTTAATTAAATTGAATAGTCTAGGATCTTATTTTTACCCAACTACAATGCACGGTCACGGCAAATTTATCACTTTTAATATATTTAAATGATAACGGTATTAGGGTTCTATTGTCCTCGCTACCTGCGGTTCAGTATACAGGAAGAATCTAGCGAAAGTTAAAAATTGAACATTTATTTATATATTATATACAATTTTGTTCAATTCTTTGAATCACCCTGTTTGTTTCAGACACGTTTTTGAATTTATAATGAGCTCATCAGCTATCAATATGATAAAAATAAACTACCATTTCTACATTGCAACTATGTAAATATGCATGTCAATAAATTAACAATCCAGTAAGTGTTTCTTGGTCACACTTGCCGGCTTTGGTACTGTAATTGCTAACTTAACGGACCCGGACTGAAGTTCTACCGGAAACTCCTTTGGATCTTCATGGTTTTATATGGAGATGACGTATTTCCGAATCTGTGTATTTCACTGCAAATACTTTTTGCTGTTTCAATTGCAAGCTGTGAGCGGTTCTTCAGCAAACCCAAGTTTATTTTGTCTTTTTTGCGTGCTTCAATGGGACAATATCATCTTAGTGATCTTGCACTAGTTAGCATCGAAAGGAAAACACTTGAGAATATTAATTTTGACAACGTTATTGACGAGTTTGCGACAGTCAATTCAAGCGTCAAGGATAAATTTATTATTTTTTTAAATAAAATATATTACACCAAGGTGGTGAAGACTATTATTATTGACCGAGAGGATTAATGTGCGAGGTTTATAAATGTCTTCTACACCATGGTGTATATACATTTTTCCCCTAATAGCCAAATTTAAGACAAAAGTTAAAAATAATTCACAAAAGAAGCTCTGTCGTCTGACTGACAAGTACACTGTCAGTTCTCGATATATTATGAACGGACTCGTTATGTCATCAGTTATTTTTGGTTGAGCGCGAATTTTAAACTAATGGCATTTATATTCAAATAATTTTATTTTGATAGGTAATTTCAAGCAGCAAATATGTCAAAGACAATCTCCTGGGCAAACAAAATTATGTTGCACAAGTTTTTGTTGAACTACTATCCCAGAATTCTCAAAATATTTGAATTTGTCCATTATTGACCTAGGTTAATAATAGAAAATTATTAACCACTAATAGAAAATTTCAACTTCTCAGGTGGCTAGAAGAAGCAATAATTATTGTCAACTTCACAGCTAGTAGTGGAAAAAAATAGATTGTTTATAATCGTATAGATGGTTATTAGTGTGTATTATATTTAATTTAAATACCAGGTTCTTCGAAAATAAACCGTAAGCAGATTTTGTGTCATGTCCCCGGGGGCGCCAATCGCAGCTAATCGTAATCTAATAACAATAAAAGAGCATAACCATAATTACCGTCAGAAAAATGTTTTATTTATTGTGTCAACTCAATTATTCAGCAAAACAAGATAATTTCTTACTCAAGACGGAGGAATGGAGCGTTCAAAAAATCTTATGTGCCCTTACTCGCGCACATACTCTGTGAGTGCGAAGGCCTAGCAAGGGTGCGGTTTCACTTACTCGGAGAAGAAAAACCGAGGGCAGAGAGCTACGCAAAGGAGGCGGTATCCAGGCTATTAGGTCTAATAAAAAGAATAAAGCTAGATATTGAGCTCTAAATATAGGGAGGACCATAATAGATCTGCAAAGGTCGCAGTGGGATAGGACAAAGAGCCACTCTAATTCTAATCTAATCTAATCTACATGCGTCAAAAATTGCCAAAATTATCCTTTCGTAATTAATGAATGTACTCTTAACCTTTTAAAAAAAACCATAAAGCTCTCCATTTTGGTTAGAAAAATATACTAGTTTTTTTTTAATTGCAGTTACACGGTATTCTTAATATCTAACTAGATAATCGATGTTAGTAATTTCGGTTTACTTATGTATGAAATGAACTCAATATTTCAACTGGATTTGATGTTTGCCTGCAGCAAAAACGAATGGCGTGACATGTAATTGAATTAAGGTCAACATACTTGCTTGTTTGATAGCTTTATGTTTAATTTGAAGAGGCGAATGCATGCAAGATAAATGATGTAATACTTAAAATTGAATTCCACTGCGTTTATAAATACAGAGTGTTCTACAATTGAACTACTAGGTACCTACTTGTCGAATTTTATATTCACAGTAGCTAGATCTATTCTTGGGAGCAAAGCAAACTGCACTAATTAGTCGCCTAGGCTGTTCTGCAGCAAATCATCTGCGTAAGCAATTACCATGCTTGAGATTTGTTTCTCAAAATCTCTTCAGTTATAAAAGATTTTAGCTCTCGAAATACTGATATGCTTTCATACGTTAATTTAATCTGATAGTACGTTATCAATAATGACAATAAACATCTGAATTCCAAAACGTTTTTCAAACAAAGTCGTCAAGTCTGTTGCCGGTCAGATCTTTGGCCTCTTGCTCTAATATCTGTGGCGCATTGCTTCATTCATAAAGGTATTGAATCATAGCCTATCGGCATGCAAAATATTTTTACGCTGCAGTCTAAATTCGGGCCCCCCAATTCGCAGGGCCCGAAGACTTTGCTACTCTTGATACGTGGCTAAGCCTGCACTGCATGATATATATTTCAGTTAAATGTTTGAGCTAGTTCGAAATTATTCTAGCAATTCAAGTTATTTTAATGTCAATTGATATTAATTTGCGATGTGTCCAAATCTAGAATAACTTTTTGTTTAATTCATTTTATACAGTGTGGAAACCACTTACGGAATAAAATTCTTTATGTCATTATTTTTGAAAATTATAAAAAATGCCGAGACACATCAACTTTTGAATTGAGTTGTGCGTTATGTAAACATAAATTTAAATGTACTGTACTGTACTGTATATTTGCATATTTTTGAAATCCTCTTAATGAACCGATTCCAACAAACTAAAAAATAATGTATGGTCAATTATGAATTATACAGGGTGAAATTTTTATTTTTACAGTTATTAAACACATACATAAAATACCTGATGTATTCGATTTTAATATATTAAAATAAATGCTCAAAATGTTCTCCACCTAGTTGTTGGCAATAGCACAGTCTCCTATAGAACTCCTCCTTAACTTTGTTTAAAGTTTAAGGTGAAATATTCCGTATTTCTGTAGTTATCCTGTCTTTGAGGTCTACAATGCTAGTTGGTTGTATTGCAATTACTCTGTTCTTCAGATAACCCCACAGAAAAAAATCTAACGGCGTAAGGTCAGGCGATCTAGCTGGCCACTCACTAGTACCTCTTCGTCCGATCCATTTATTGGGGAAGATTCCATCAAAATAAGTTCTTACCATTGAAGCATAATGGGGTGTTGCCACGTCTTGCTGGAACCAAACATTTTCATTCGGTAAGCTAGGATCTATTGCGTTCGCCAACGCAGGAATAACTTCATTTCTGAGCATATTTAAATATTTTTCAGCTGTCAAATTTTCATCTATAAATATAAGACCAATAATATGGTCGCCTATGATACCGGCCCAAACGTTCACCTTTTGAGAGTACTGAGTATGTGTCTCACGCATCCAATTAGGATTCTCTGCTGACCGATATCTACAGTTCTGTCGGTTTACCTCTCCATTCAATGTGAATGTTGATTCGTCAGAAAAAGAATGATACCAAGAGCTATCTCATTTCTGTTCACCTTATTCATCAATCTTTCGCAGAAATCCATTCTTCGATCTGGATCGACTTCTGTTAACTCCTGCACAAAAGTTAATTTGTAAGGATGAAGTTTTTCTTTATGAAGTCATCTTAGAACAGTTGTATGACTAACATTATTTTCACGGGCACTTTGACGTGTACTTAAAGTTGGATTCTCTTCGACACTTAACAAAATATCCACTTCCACATCATCTTCAACGAAGTGTGGTTTTCTTTTCAATGGTTTGACATGTCCAAGTTCTCTGAATTGTGCATGAATTTTAGACACAGTACTTTGTGAAATAGTAGACAATTCGGGATACCTGTGATTAAATAAGTTTGCCACTTCAACTTGACTTCTGCAGTTATCCCCGTACCCGATCATAATTAAAATCTTAATTCGGTGAGTCTCAGTTGAATATTTCATTGTTATGTCGACATGGAAAGAGTGCTTGACAAAGATTTTACTTTTTCAGTATAAACTGTCAACACATCAACAACTGACAGAATAGAAAACAATCCACATTATTTACCGATTTAAAATAATCCACATTATTTACCGATTTTGTCTAATTTTTGGCGTTTTTAGGCAATTTTTAGGTATTTATGATAAAATTCATGGGCGTAGCAGGTTTTGTTTAATATACAAATACGTCTAATAATTAGTTAGTTTAGATTTTTGATAAATCCATATTTAGCTAATTTAAAAAAGTACCAATAGGTATTTCAAGTGTAATAAATTATTAATTTTAAAATTTCACCCTGTATAATTCATAATTGACCATACATTATTAAGTTTGTTGGAATCGGTTCATTAAGAGGATTTCGAAAATATGCAAATATACAGAGTGTTTCATTAAAAAAAACAACACCGACTATGGCATACTTGCGTGAATCACCCTGTACATTTGAATTTATGTTTACATAACGCACAACTCAATTCAAAAGTTGACGTGTCTCGTTATTTTTCATAATTTAAAATAATGACATAAAGAATTTTATTCCATAAGTGGTTTCCACACTGTCTGTAAATAGTAGAGACGCACAAAAGGGCCTGCACGCCAGAGTTCGTCGATTAAATCCATGGCCCATTCAAACTATCCTCGTATAAACACACAATATATATTATGTTAAACATGACAATACCTTAGGAAAAAACAATTATTTAAATAATGGAAATGTCACGTTTAGAATACCGTATTGATGTGCTAGATTTCACCACCTCTACATTGTTTTGCCAAATAAAAAACTTATATGAAACATCCTGTACCAATAAATCCATTAATGGTAAAAAACTTTTTTTCCGACATCCACAACGTGTTTGAATAATATCACGAAAAGCCATTTCTCATATAATTAGGGATACATTTTACGTTTATTATATTAATGAGATCTTTAATTATTATTAATCCCACACATATTCTAAAAGAAAAAATCAATCGTTAGTAGACAGTCCAATTAGTTATAATAGCGGATGGAAATACATTTGGCAAATTTTTAGGACTTTCACATTTACTCCCCGTGTGTGGTAAAGAATTCAATTGATATTCCACACAGGCGCTGTCGCGTTTTCGTACTCGATTTAACGACTATTTATCTCTTCTTCTCTCTTATTTCTTAATTGTCGCTTTTTCATTAACCAGAAAGACCGACCACTTTATATATAAGGATATTAGAAAATAGAATTCGCCTACGATTTATTATTGTATACAATGTGTAGTCGAGATTTCTTCAAAAGACATCCTTAGCAGAATGCATATAAAAAAAACTACCTAATAACTCATTCTTTTTATAGAGGGAATTGTCGATAACTTGAAAAGATTGAGTCCACTAGAAAAAATTGTTTTGTTCGTTTTCATTGCAAATTGATTTGAATAACTCACAATGTTTTAAGTGACTTACTACCTACTATTAATATGTAATTTTAATTATAACGATATTGATATGAGTTCATTGCGACACTGGAACATAAACACGATCTGAGTTTATGATGAATTTATTGAAATTGACGTAATGCCATATTTGGGATTTTTAAAATCAAAACGCTTATAAATATTCATTTTCATTTCTCTGGCGGGACTTGGCAGTTATATTAATGTTTCTTTGCCGAATTTGCTAATTAATCTATATCTGAATCGATCTTTGAAGAACCAATGTCGATAGTATTCATTCATGATGAAGTAACTAGTTTGGCAAGTTTTTTTTGATGCTGTGTAAAGAATGCGGCTGAAAACATTTGATATTACCACGTTTAACTATAACACCGTTGCAGAAATCTGGCAGGAAGAAACTGGGGCTGTAACCCAAAAATCCTAAGCTGGATGTACACTGCCATAGTAAGACCAATCATCACTTATGGAGCCATTGCGTGGAGTAGTAGAACTAGCCTATTGACGACGAGAGAAAACCTCTCCAAAATTCAAAGACTAGTCTGTATATGCATTACAGGAGCAATGAGAACATGCCCAACGGCAGCCATGGAAGTGATTCTCAACCTCACCCCTTTACATATGGTGGTGGAAAGTGTTGCAGAAAGAACAAGATACAGACTAAGTAGAGAGGGAATCATTAAAAAAAACACCTCCTCACTGCTTTGAAATCAGACAACCTGGGACATGCCACAAGACGGTATGATGAAAAAGTATAACTTTTCAAAGAAATTCGTTACGGAAATGAGCAACAAGAAGGAATGGGATCCAAATACCATTACCAGACTTGGAAAGAATGCCATTCAATGGTACACAGACGGCTCAAAAGCAATAGAAGGAACTGGGATAGGAGTGTTCGGGCCAGAAACCAAACACTCTGAAAGCTTGGGAAAAACCCCAAGTATCTTTCAAGCGGAAATCCACGCCATAAGAAAGTGCGCCCAGTTCAATATTGATAAAGGATACAGAAGACAAAGTATTATCGTAATGTCGGATAGTCAAGCAGCCATTAAGGCACTGAGCTCTTGTGTAATCAGTTCCAAAATGGTGTGGGAATGCCTAGACAAACTCAATGAACTAGGCGAGAACAACATAGTAACCTTACTATGGATTCCAGGACACACTGGAATAGAAGGAAAAGAAATAGCAGATGAACTAGGGGGACTGAAATACCTTTCTGGGGGCCCGAACCCTTTTGCGGAATCAGCCCCAATGTAATATTGGAAGAAATAAGTAAAGCCGAGAAAAAGAGATGATCTGACCATTGGAAAGATCTAGTAGGGCTTATACAATCAAAGACTCTTCTAGGTGACTACAACCTGTTGAGATCAGAAGAATGCATAAGTCAAAGTAAAACTGCGCAAAGAGTTTTAACAGGGATCCTAACGGAACATTGTCGCCTGAATGGGCACCTGAAAAAGCTCAAAATAGTGGAGGAGGAAGAATGCAGATTTTGTGGAATGGAAGAAGAAACCTCCATCCACATACTTTCCCACTGCAGAACTTCAGAATCCTAGAGCACAGCACCTAGGAGATTACTGGATAGAAGAGGAACTAAAGGAACTACTAGTTTCTGAGACTCTCCTCAGAAACTGAGTAGAAGTAAGGGGGCACAATAGATCTTTTAGGTCTCAGTGAATGTCACCCCAAAAATCACACATTCATACATACACAACTATAACACCGTACACTAACTACCGACAAGTAAATTCACTTCGTCAGTTTATGGGTTACCGAAAATTTCCTTACCCCTACTATCGTCTGGCGAGTTCTGGCTAGTTTAAAGCGAGTATTATGTTGTATTATGATACACTAACTACCACTACACTAACTACCGAGAAGTAAATTCACTTCGTCGATTTATGGGTTACGGAAAATTTCCTCACCCCCCCCTATCGTCTGGCGAGTTCTGGCTAGTTTAACTTGAGAAAATGTTGAGTATTATAATAAAAGACGTGTAAGGCACCAGAGAAAAGATGTACCAAAATTTTCAAATGTTCCGACGCAAGTTAATTTACTTGTCGGTAGTTAGTGTACGATGATAAAACCTTGCTTCTTTAATATGCTTGTTCAGTTAGATTTTGTCTAAATTTTTTCAATTTATGAATATTTAACGGTCAACACTTTTCCAAATCTGTTATGCCCCGTGCTTCATGCAAAACGTTGTGCGGAAACCATAACTCGTCCTCCGAACGAACTCGATTGGTGAAGATTTATTTCTCGATCGGCCCGATGCTATACAACCACCTAACTTGCTATTGGCAAGCGCTGTATTCTTCCCCCTTCCTTCGACTATTGACTGACATTGATTATTATTCAGTGGCGTTGGTATTGTCAATTTTCATCATTGTATTTGTTCATTTATTGAAAATGAATCAATATAGTCGTGGAAAGACACTTCATAGACAAACTAGAGAGATTATTACTAATGTTTATAGGTAAGCGATGATACTAATTACTATATATTAATTAATAATCGTAATCATTTTACTTTTTGGTAACTTAGCATGAACATAAAGGGCCATCCATAAAGTAGGTCAAACGAATTTTTGGACTTTTGAACCCCTCTCCCCGTCCTTGTAACAGGTTGTCACATTTTTATAACCCCCTTCCTGATGTAACGTCACACATTTTTAAATTTATGCATGTATTTAAAAATAATCGAGAAAAAACAGCTATTTTCATTTTTCACTTATTTTTATTACATAATAATCTAATAAAATCATAAGACCGAAAAAACAAACGACTAGCTAGAAAACAATAAACGATTAATTATATTAATTAAAGATGAAAAACTTAGTTATCGAGTGCATGAGAGATAATCTCATAGCGAGAATGCTAAATTATCAGTAGGTAAATATAGATCAACTTCGTAAATTTTTTAAGTTTTTAATTCTCATCCAAACTTTGCGTTTTAGGGCCATTCGCACCGATTATCCTAAAAAGTCATACTTAACTAAGTGACACTTATAATTTAAGTGGAACTTCGTTCGCGCCGTACCTCCCTTAACTAAGTGGGAGGTTCCATTTGACAACGCCGCAATTCTTAAAATATTTTTTTGAAAAAGAAGATCTTTTCAGGAATTAACCAATTAACGGTAGTCGTTTTATCCAGTTTGTTCTATGCGTTTAATATTATTTGGTGTCATCTTTGTTTTTGACGTTTTGATAAGTATTTATTCTTTCGAGTCATGAGCGGAGAAAAACGATCTTGTGGAATAAATTTCACAACACGTGAAAAATCATTATTATTAGATATTATTAGCAAGTATAAAAATGTCATAGAAAATAAACAATTTCAATTTCTCCAAGAAAATTGAGAGCAGTTTCCTTCGTCATTCTAAATCTAAGAAAAAACGTCTTAGGATCGAATGTATTAAAATAATCGTTCCTTATATATAACTGTCTGGGTATGCCGTATTCAATTACCTATATCAATTATTTCTAAATCGTCATCATCTTCTTAAATTTCCATTTCGATAAGAC
Organism: Galerucella pusilla; assembly: GCA_910591695.1. Lineage (NCBI taxonomy): Eukaryota > Metazoa > Arthropoda > Insecta > Coleoptera > Chrysomelidae > Galerucella > Galerucella pusilla. The sequence goes on from CAJUYI010000042.1 coordinate 458,684, forward strand.
AAATTACAAATACAATTATCTACCATCTACCTATGGAGGGTAGAGGTAAGGAGAACCGTCTCTGTGTATGAAAAAGTGTCCGTAACAGCGCGTCCAATAAGGGTGGCGCTGCGGCACCTTAGGATACTTTTTAAAGAAAGCGCCAAAAGTGATTAGAAGAAGATAGAGAAATAAACAAGGTAAATAGATGAAATTTTGTATACGGGTATTTTACTAACTACTTTAGTCATGAAAATTTTTAAATATTTAAACTCAGCACACTTCACTCCGGGCCGGTTTTACAATAGAGATTTATACTGGGTATAGTTATTCTGGGTATAAAGTTATACCGGAATTTATACCTAGTTTAAAACTGGTTGGTTTTACGATGCTTTTTTACACCGGTATAGCAATTCTTGGAGTAAGAATTGCTATACCGGTCTGAAAAAGCATCGTAAAACCAACTAATTTCATTCTAGGTATAAATTTTGGTGTAACTTTATACCCAGTATAACTATACCTAGTATAAATCTCTCTTGTAAAACCGGCCCTAAGTCTACAATAGCTATGTTCATGTTAGATTTTTTTGTACGCCAGCGCTACTCTGGCAGATAATTGAAGCTTTATTGTCAGTATACAGCTGGACACTTTTTCAACTCTCCCCCCATACAAGACGGTTCTCCTTACCTCTACCTTCCATACATCTACCAAAGCACAATTTACTCAAATCTAAACTGTCATAAATTAACTTCAAAATTAGTATTTCGAGATTAAGTGGAACTTTAAGCCGGGGATATTCCGAGCTTAGTTAAGGTATCCTTAACGTCGCGTTAAGGGTGCCTTTAAATACGGTGCGAACGACTAAGTGACACTTAGTGGATTTGAGTGACACTTAACGTTTAAGTGTAATCGGTGCGAATGGCCCTATGTATTTTAAATTTTAACATGTCACATGTCACAAAATTATTTACCCCCTCAACCCCCTTGTCACACGATGTCACACTTCGGTAATACCCTCCCTCCCCACTAACGTGTTACGTACTTTATAGATGGCCCCTAATCAAAAGGTAATGATTAAAAGATTGAAACATAATTAAATGTGGAGCAGGTGTTATATATCTTTGTCCACGACCACCTAACAATAAGTCAATATTTTACCTCCTAACT
>CAJUYI010000042.1:464829-477943 GCA_910591695.1 Galerucella pusilla
AACTCCTCGGGAGGATCTACAATGGGTCACATGTGGCCTAAGTGCTGCGAGCCTACACACTCACCCTCCCCACTCTACAGATACAGAGATGCCTTTTCAGTTGTACGTTATTCATATAGGAAACTAAAACTTTCTCACTGGGTTCAATGTTGGCAGATGTTGAAAATGACACTATCATTTTTTATAATAAAACTTAATAGTATTTGAAAATCGGAACTTCCAGCCACTAGAAACTACCAACAAAAACGTTTCAAAATAGTGGTTACCACGACAGAAAAAATGCAGTGTGATTAATTAAGAAACTTGATAAACGTAAAAATACCGTTCCGGCGCTATACCTCTATGCATATATTATAAAATATATTTTTCCAAACAAAGAATGCATTCCGCTACAGTCGATTTCACATGAATGCAATATAAGTAATAAAAACATTTTAATTTTCTTATACATAATCTATCCGCTATTGAGGAAAATTGCATCAAACTATTGAATCACTCACTCACATGTTTACAAGCAAAAAACGATTGTAAATTTATAAACATTTGCCGTTAGTGAATATTTCAATGTTCTTTAGAAAATTATCCGTACGTATATAAATTATTCGATTTCTTTTACGGATAAAGTAAAATAAAAAATATTGTGATTGTTATTGACGTGACGCTACTGATTGAAAAATTATTGTTCTTCATTTATGAAATAGCATTATCCTCATACCCTTTTCGACGAGACGGAATATATCATGGATAACTCGGTGTACTGACGTTTAAAAAAAATGAAAATAAAACGGACAAAAAGACTAAACCATTGTCAACTTCAACTCGTGCCTATATTGTACTCAAAACTATAGCGAATCGTTGAAAAAATGGCTTGACTTAGGAGTGCTGTGAGTTTTCTTTATAAACAAGACCACCTATGATTGAATGTCTCTTGTCACTGCAGCCAAGGACCAGTTTGTAATGATTTTTAACGAACTATTACCAGCCAACGATTGATCTTCATCATAAATCGAAATTATTATAATTCGTGAATCAGTAACACATTTGTTGGGTAAAAAAAAATAAAAAAAAAAGAAATTTCTCAACGGCAGTAAATAGGCTGTGAAACATCATAAAGGTGCGTACTGATTTGATTATTTATCTCCGAACCAACTGAACAAATATTTTGTCAATTCGCTCGCGATATTCGCAGTGCTTGTTGTGTTCGCCGTATTCTCAGTTTACTATCAAGTTACTTGGTTGCATGGAGCTAGTATTGAGAGGAGTCGCTACGCCTATCATAAAAGTGGTATCGGTTTCGCCATTTTACTCCCACTTCTCTGTCAACTTGACATTAGTATTGTTTTGTGGATGTGAATTGGGTATTTTTGGATTTTCTTTTTGTTAGTGTCATTTTTTTCTATTTTAATAATTGAACAATAATGGTTTCTTGTGCTTCACGAAGTTGTACAAGTAGAGACAGTGTAAATACGAAAAAATCATCAGGAACAACATATTATAGGTTAGTAAACAATCGAATGGACTGTACTGGAATATATTTCTTTGTGCTCCAATAAGTTTTATTCAACTTCATATTATATTTAATGTTTGTAGATTTCTTAGAACTCCATCAATAAGAGATATGTTGTTGATATTTGTATAAAGAGGTTCTTGGCAGCCAACAAAATACCTACAGTGTTTCTATATTATCAATTTCACTAGTGAATATATGTTTATTGATTGAAAATTTAAATAGTCCGGCTCTGCCAACGACGCCATATTGCTCACATTACAATGTCACTCATGTGATACCACTTTCCTATTATAAGATAGTCGACTGTGTCATCTCCTCTTAATAGTAGCTCCATGCTTGGTTGTGTTCGTCGTGTTGAATCATGGATTTGGATAATGCTATTGTGGCTGCTGGTGCGTTTTCAATTTTCATAGTACAAACTATTACCAAAACTACTACTGAGCAAACACAATAAGAAAAAGTGTACAAGGCGTTGGTTTCTACGACTTGGCTTGGTTCGTTCTGTTCGTTCTGGGTAAAATGCGCATCTGTTTCATCTGTCCTTATCAAACGGGCAAATTGGCAGATTTGGCGTTGAACAATCTAGTGGGGAAAATCGGCCCTTCCCTTGGTAACAAGGAAATAGCGCTGGCGGCCTTCCTAGATATAAAAGGGGCGTTTAATAATGCCCTTCCAGAATCCATATGGAGAACGGTGGAGTGAAGAGGAATCTGCAAACCAATCCGTTACTGGATCAAAAGTATACTATCAAACCGGCACATCACTACATCACTGAATGGAGTCACGATAATGGCGGCCAGAGGATGCCCACAGGGAGGGGTGCTTTCCCCCCTTTTGTGGTCACTACTGGTTGACGATCTCCTGGGTGAATTATCTAGTCAGGGGATAGATGTGCAGGGATATGCTGATGATATAGTAATAATTATTAGAGGCCAATTTAAAGAGATAATTTCTAATATTCTTCAAAGGGCCCTAAACATAGTGCAAAGGTGGTGCGAGAGGGAACAGATGTCTGTGAATCCTCTCAAAACCGTAATTATCCCCTTCACAAGGTGAAAAAATTATAGCGACTCCGCCAGCCAATATTAGGCGACGTGAGCATTCCTTTTGCGACGGAGGTGAAATATCTAGGAGTAATCCTACTACTCACCTGGAACGCCCACTTGGAAAGAGTAACTAAAAAAGCCAGATTATCCCTCTGGAATCCCAGAAGGGTATCTTGGGGTATGAACCCCAAACAGATTTACTGGATTCACCAAACTATGGTCAAGCCAATGGTCACGAATGGCTCAGCAGTCTGGTGGACCTAAGGTCTGCAAAAGACAGCCAGAGCAAAGCTGCAAGGCTTGCAGCGAACAGCATGCCTGGCCATTACCGGAGCAATGTCTTCCACACCAACGGCGGCTAAGGAAACCCTCCTGCAACTCCTCTCCACATTCACTTGGAGAAGGAAGCCAAGAGAGCGGCTCATAGAATGATATCAGTTGATAAGCAAATAAATGGAAAGACTCTGAGGGATCACTCAGGAGGGGAATACAAAATCACCACATTCTTGGGATGCCCTAGGATCTTTCTGTCACAAAACTTCACGTAGACAAGTCCTTTAAGGTCCTCATTCCCACGAGAGACCAATGGGATAGCGGAAAACGTGATCTACACTGACGGATCCAAAACCAGAAATGGGGCTGGAGAGGCGGTCTTCAACAGAAAACCCAAAGTGGAAATCATAGTCAACCTGGGCAGGTGCGCTACCGTCTTTCAGGCTGAAGTATACGCCATTGAACTGGCTGCAAGAGAGCTGATTAATCAACCTGTTGTAAAAAAGAACATACACATCCTGTCAGATAGCCAGGCTGCTCTTAAAGCGCTGAGCTCGAATAGGATAAAATCTAAGATGGTATATAACTGTCTACAATCCCTTTAAATACTAGGCAAATAAAACAGAGTCATTTTGACCTGGGTGCCGGCGCATCGAGGAGTGAGGGCAATGAGGAGGCCGACAATCTGGCAAAAAAGGGATCAGAGACTTTATTTATCGGACCTGAACCATTTTTTGGCATTGAGGAAAGCACTGCTAGATCAGCCATAGCTACCTGGGCGGAGAGGAAAACCTACACGTACTGGGCAGACGTACCAGGGCTCTCTCACTCGAAGGCGTTCATACACTACCCTTCGAGTACAAAAAATAGGCAGATATATGGAATGGAGTAGAATAAATCTACGCATTCTGACGGGACTGCTTACAGGACATTGTCGACTAAATTATCACCTAAAGAAGATGAGTGTCTGGTTCAGACCTCGGACTGTCGGTTCTGTAATTTGGAGGACGAAACAGCGGAGCACATACTATGCTTATGCCCAGTCTTGGGCAGGGTAAGGTATAATATATCCGGCTTTAGTACCCTAACAACTTCGAAAAAGTATCCCCAAATACAACCATGGACTTCGTCAGAAGCACAGGCTTGTGGGGTGAATTATAATCCCTTGAGCCACAATAGACCTAACGAAGGTCGCAGTGGAGGTGGCGAGAACGCCCCACTCACATAGAACCTAACCTAACCTAAGACTGTCCGGAGTTTGTGCAGTCGAAATTGGATAGTTCGGGTTTCAACGCAAAATGGTTCTGACACTTGCAGTTTGGCCTTCGGGTTTATTTTTGAACAATTCTTGGACAGTTCGAAAAACCGTCTAAACCAGTCTCCAGTCTCGAGCAATGACGATTTTTGGTCAATTTTTTAAGCATGCTCAAATCATTTGCAAAGGAGGAGAATGGGAACCAAGGTCCCTAAAGTACATAGGATGCCTATATTATTAATACCAGAAAATTCAAGAAAATGGCCAAAATGCAAAGTATACTGGATACACAACAGTAATGTGTAATGATACATAATCCGATCCAAAGAAAATTAAATTGTATATTAGTCAGGTTAGTTCAGCTCTATAGACCATGAAGTTTGGTTTTTGCAAACTCTGTCTAATTTCAAACGGTCGAAGAATAGTTTTTAGGACTGAATAAAGTACGCAACTAGCTCTGCACAATTCCAGATTTACAGACTGAAACAAAAACGCGAATAAGCTAATAATGCAATTTGTTTTGAAAGCAGCACCTCGGAGTTCAGACCTGTTCACAGCTTGTTCACCTATGAAACGGCGTTTAGTAAAAAGTACTTTTGTACACTTTAAAGCACCATTTTCTAAAATATAATTTAAACAAAATTTCCTTAGTTGAATATTTCCAAATTGTAAGCATTTGATGTTGTTTTATTGTATTATTAAGAAGTAATAATAATTCTATAACTTAATTTTTTTATAGTTAAATTTACTGTCTGGACCCCTACTTTGTGGTATCTACTCATGTTGTCGTCGCTAAACAGCCTATATAGTAACCCATTTCTGAAATGCAGTAACCACTCTGTATAAATATGTTTGATGAATCCTTGTTTAGGTATAGCAAAGAAACACATTTTGAAAATATAAATATTATAAATTATTTATTTAGGTACTACGTTTTTCATTTTCGGTATTGTTATTTTGGAGCATACTGTACATTCTAGTGTAAAAGGCACAAATATTATACTGGAAGAAGCGAATAAAATAAAATATCCAGAGCGCTACATAAGTTGTAGTAGGTACCTATAGTACGTATAAGATATGGAGAATGGAGAATGGCACCAAACCAGTCGTACAAAGACTAAAAAACCATTCAAATATTTTTAATTTAAAATAAACGAGTTTGTATTTTAAATTAAAAAAATTAATGACTTCACATCTCCGTAAAGTATCGTACAACAAACATTCTGGTATATTTGAGAGTTTACGATAAATATTTATGTGAACATATAGTAAAATTTTCTAAAGAAGTAAAGAATGTGCCGACTACAAACACCAATCAAACGTCTAATGATAGGAATAAACTTACATATTACGAGCTATTAATGATCTGTTTGGTAAAATAAAGGTGTAAGTTCGAAGAAATATAATTTATAATCTTTAATAAAATATTCGTACCGCGTAGTATATAACCAGCGTCGTCCATTTCTTTAGGATCACGAATTACGTCAAAAAAAAAGAAATAGAAATAAAATAAGTGAAAAGTTTTATTGTAAGGAAACATAAGACGAGAGGGTTGACTTAGGTGTTGCATATAACAACATAGTTCGAGCCTGCTAACAAATATCAGATGTCAAAATTAACTTAACGCCACCAACAAAACGTCGATGCTGAGATCACAAATTGTTAACGGAAGAACACAAAGCAATTAGAGTCAATAGGGTATAAGCATAAATTTTGCTATTGGTGGGAATTGACGCTTCATCAGGTCTCCTAACACCTTGCATGCCTATTTTTTCAAAAAAATATAATCCCTACTTTTAAAACGACTTTAAAAATCATAAAATTTGAAAGTCCGCCAAAACGCGCTCTACGTCATAAAGATGGCTGCCCCATCCGTTGACGTCACTCGATTTGTTTACGTTCTTATTCGTGAATCACGTTTTTGTGACCTAATTTGTTTCTGAAAACTTTAAAAATTGATAAAGCTGAAAAAAAACTTGGTATTCCAAGTATTGCATTGTTCCAGAGTGTAAATCAGCGTCTATTAAAACTCCAGACAAAATATTTTCTCTCAAAAGTCTTAAAATATCCTCGGAAATATCGAATATTTATGCCCACTTTCTTCTTTACGTTGGCTTTCAGAAATAGAAAAAAGCTCACACAAAAACGTAATGGTCTCTTACAAACATATGAATGATATTTTTACGTCGATGAAACAATTAATAGTTAATTAAAATACAATATAAACACAAAACTACACAGAACCTAATGCAATACCGGCCATATTGACAAAAGTAAACAAATTGTATGACATCACACGTATCATCGGTAGCGTTCGGAAATCCTCGGGTGGTGGTTGGAAAGTGCATTGAAATTTGAAATTTTATTTTAAAATTTGGAAGTAATTTCCAATGGAAACTGGTTTATTCCCTATTATTAGTTATTTTTGATATCAACATTACTATTACAAATTAATATCTAAGCAAAATATGAAATATGCGTGTACTCTATTGGTGTCAAAAAAATTTAAGCCTGTTTAACGCTGGAAGCTCAAAAAATATATACAGTATTGTTAGTGGTGATGATTCTTGGATTTACTCTTATGAACCCGAAAATATAAGCCTCAGTTGTCTGGTAGGGTGTTCCAGGATGAAGCAATGAAATGATCCTCCATCAAGACAATACAAGTTCCCATACAGCTCGAAAAATAATTAAGCCTTCAAAGCATGGAAAGTTCGAATTATTTGACCATCCTTCATACAGTTCCTAAGTAAGTCTTCCATCGGGTCCTTAGAAGATGCAGTCAACGCATTCAAAAACAAACTGTATTTTGAATGTACTAAAAACCGAGTGGAATAACTGCTTCCAGAATTGGTTCCAAAGGACGCAAAATGCATTGCTCTTTGTGGAGAATATTTTGAAAAACAATAGGTTTGAAGTTATCTACCGTGTTTTGTTTCTACGTCTATACTCAGAACAAAAAAGACAACCCTCATAATATTAGGTACAGTGATGCATTAGATGCTAAAAAATAATTAGATAGGTAAGTTTGTCAAACTACAATTTCAGAAGTTGAAATGATTGCTCGTCAGCCTTGTCGACCTTTTCCTTTGATGATTGGGTATATGCAGATCTCTATTTTCTGCGTTGTTTTGAACAAGAGGCAATAAATGTACCATAAAAAATTGGGTTTTTCATTGTTTTAACTTGTATTTTGTATTATCGTAAAATTTTCATCTTGGATTCATAATAATACTGAATACACATCATCAGACCAAATTTTCAATCAATCGAAAAACTTGAGTACCCTGAGTACTCAAATTAAATTAGCACGAAGACAACAAAACAGCTTTTCGTGACCATATTTTTCAATTGCTTTTCATGAATAGCCTAACATTAAACTCAGATCTAAATTTCGATATTTTACACTAATATGTACTGAAAAGAAAAGAAAGTAAAATAATGTCTTACCTCTTCATAATCTAACTTTGATGTTAATGTGAAAACTCCAGTTTGGGGATTGAGAGAAAAAACGTCGTTGGCCCAATCGCTGATAACTGAATACGTCAACTGTGCGTTTATTCCTAAATCCGGATCAGTAGCTTTAATTTGACCGACTCTGGAACCTCTGGGTGCATTTTCCGGAATGTCAAATGAATATGCACTTTCCAGGAAAACCGGTGGATTGTCATTTGTATCTGTGACCTGTAATTAAATGAATAGATTAAATAGGTGTTGGAATAGGAAACTTGACTAAAATTTTAATTATCAAAAATGTACTATAAATGGTAAGAGTGAATTTCAACAAAAAAAACACTTTTTTTGTCATAAACAACCACTATAACGCATTTAAAATGCCGAATACTTAAAATTATTTGAAGGACTTCTAAACGCATTTCTATTGGTTGTGACGTAGGACAGTATAATTCAGTACTGAACGTGCGTTCACTGCGTTGTTTACTCGAGTGCTTCCACCATATTTGTTCACATTATCTCTGCAGTCTCGAATAATTTTACAGCTTTATAATATACAATGCGGTCCATTTGTATGGAATAATTTCAGGGTTATTATGTACCATGTGAATAAAATCTGAAAAAAGTCGTTTTTTATTCTTAAATTGACAATTTACAGTATGAAAATATTATCTCCTTTCAGCACCTCCTCGAAAATTTTAAATAAGGAAGGGGGTCCTCTGTTCAGTTGAAGTTTTTTTAAATTTGGTGCAATCATAACTGAGAAAATTAATTTTTAAGATATAAAATTTTGATAATGTCTCTATTACAAAAATTTTGGAACGCACAGGTTTCTCCCAATAAGTAGATTGGAAGACGTGGAACGATCGAGTTGCCGGCTAGATCCCCCGATTTGACTCCCAACGATTACTTCTTATGGAGTTATAACCTAAAGTATATTTTAATAGACCAGACAATATTGCTGATTTAAAAGTTAGGATAACGGAAGAAATTAACAATTAACCCCTTGGGTCATACAAAATGTTTTACGAGAATTCCAAAATCGCCTCGGTTATTATCAAGAAGTGAATGGTGGCCAAAAGATCTATTGAAAAAACTGGTGAATATACAGAAAAGATTTTGTTATCAGAAGTAATGTACAATGCAGGTTACTTCTCTACATAATCACCTTGACGATTGAGACATTTATCATATCTGTGAACAAGCTTTGCAATACCCTCCTCATAAAATGTTGCCGCTAATGATTGGGAGTGAGTTGTGACGGTGTTTTTGAGTTCCAAGTCGTTTGCCACTGCTTCAGCTCGGGATAAAGATTGAAGTCACTTGGCGCTAGGTCGGGACTATATGCTGGGTGTTAAAAAATGTCCCATTGAAATTGCTGAAGGAGCCGTTGGGTTACTTGCGCGCTGTGAGGACGGACATTGTCAAGGAGCAGAACAGTTCCAGAAGTCAGTATGCCTCTTCGTTTGTTTTGAATAGCTCTCCGTGAGCGTCGCAAAGTTTCACAATAATAATCTGCATTTATTGTTGTTCCCGGCTGCATAAACTCCACAAGCAGTACACCTTTTTGGTCCCAAGCGAGCACAAACTTCTCTATAACGCAATTGTTCAGTCACTACAGAATAGAGGTTGGATCTTGGAACTTCTGGAAATTTCACCGATAATTTCGAAGGTTCACTTATGGTGAACCTTCGATTTCCCTCAATCACTTGGTCAATTCATTGAACAAGGTCGTCTGTAGCGACAGACTTGCATCCTTGACCCCCTTCATCATGAACATCAGTGCGGCCATCTTCCGACACAATTGACGAACAACACCATCACTCATGAAGCTTCCTCCATACACTCGAGCGATGAATTTTCTCAGTACTGTTACCTTCTGCTTGCAAGAAACGAATAACACTTCGCAATTCACCCTTGGCGGGAGAATCAATAGTGACAGCTAACAGAAAATGGCGCGTTGGTCTCGCCAGTGACAGAATGTATTGCAGAGGAGATGCGCAGTCGCCTACTACGCACACTAGTTTCCTCGAGCATGACTAGCCTTCGTACTTTCGTACTATGCGATCGGAGGTTGAAAAAAAAACGACCTTCGTATATCCTATGAAATACACTTATTATTTTGATGTAAATTATTCCGAATAACACACACGGAATCATTGTTACTAGTTAACATTTTTACAATGCAGTTTAAAAAATCCTTCCAAAGATTGTACCTAAGAAGCCTCGAAAATCATACTTTTTACGTTATATGAAAAAAATTTGAAAATGAGTTTCTTTTTCGTTTATAACAAATTACTGAAAAACATTTGCGTGTCCAAAATTATAATACGAAATCTCTTTTATATGATAGCACCATCCGTTTTCTACTAGGATATTTGTGAAAAATTACTATACTTGCATGCTCTATTGCTGTGCCTATACATTGTTATTGTATTGTAAAAAAGAACTAAAAACGAAAAGAAAAAAAATTCATCTCAGCGGTGAAGCGAACCGCCATACTTCAGGTTTAACTTTAAAATAATACCGTGCACTACCCTGTTACCCATCACCTATCCGAAAGTGGTATGAAAATAAAGTTCGACTTTTTTAAATATAAATATTCATTTTTCACTAAAACAGAACGATTTTAAGAAAATTACAAGTGCATTTGAACTCATTTTTCAACGACCTTTCCATATCTGTTTTTATTTTTTATGAACGCTATTTCGTAAAAAAGTTAGCTCGCGTTTGACAGTAAAGTTTTGTACAGGAATCCCTATGTCGCATTTTATAAATAACACAGTGTTACATAGCAAATGACAAACAACACACTCTTATTTAGATGTTCCAATTCTAACAGCTAGATGTTTATGATTTGAATTATTTAATCTTTGAAAGACCGTACTTAGAAACTTTCGACGTTGATATAGATACTAATAAAAAATAATTATAATTATTTTCAAGATTTTCTTAATCGAAAATCTAATCGCGACGACATCCAAAGTCAATAGATCGTTAATTAGAAGCGCAAGAAGAACAAAGAGAGATTGATAAGATATTTTGAAGAAATGCGGAACTTGTTTTGGACACCACTCAACTCGCGAAGAAGAAGGAGGCGTAGACCGACTATTATAACAGAGAAATGCTTGCATATAGTACGGTTGTTAGGTCGAATAATAAGTGCTTCGTTGGTATTTCTAGGTTAGTTTAACTGGACTTCGGATATTTGCCTTGTTTCCAAGTGGGAATTAAGTTTTCTTAATCTTTATAGGAAGATTATATGCCAATCAATTCGTTTTAACTAAAAATAGTTTTGATTTTGAAAGATACAGGGAGAGGCAATTTTTTGACGTGAATTTTTCTTAAAATGGAAGTTTATTTAGTAATGTCTAAAGCCGGGGACGACTCGTGTAGTTGGCGAATACACAATTATTTGCGTACTGGGCAAGTATACGAGCTTTGCGAATTGCGATTGCGCTTACACGACATGTACAACATTATACAAGTACGCGTGCGCGAACATTTGGCTAAATGAAAAAAATACGATTTTTATGGTCCCTATGTTTAGCCATCCAATTTTCATAAAAAACAAGACATTCCAACACAAACTCATTTGTCCACATCAATAAAAAAAAATCTGGTAGTCTTTGAAAATTGAGTGAATAGTCTCACTAGTAAAAGCAAATTATTTGTGCATTTCGTTCGAGCGCCTCTACAAGTATAGACAAGTATGTACTAGGTAAGTGTACGAATAATCGTGAACCCTCTTTGACTCAGACCATTTTTACCGACCCGAAATGGAAAACCAACGAGTGACAATTAATTGTTCAAGCAGGTACAAGTAACCCACTCACACGACATACCAAGTATAGGTACACAAGTAACGATTATTCGCCAACTACACGAGTCGTCTGAGCGCGGCTTTATAATCAAAGAAAAGATATGAAACGGAGTTCACCTGTCAACATACCAAAAACAGTTTTCCGATGATTCAAACAAAACATCATAGCTACTGGAACGACTTGTCTAAACTGGAAAACAACAATTTATGGCTAGAATACCCGAAATATGAAAACTAAGTAGGGGTCAAATAAGGAAAGAGACGGGATTACTTATCGGCTCAATGGCATATATAGGGATGAACCCATTTGTAAGTTGGTCATGGAAGGGGAGTCAACAACGTCACACATTGTCTGACTGGAGATATAAAATTCTGGGACTAGCATGTTCAAAGGAGAATAGCTCTCATCAACTAAACAGTGCAACCAAGATCACCAAAAGTCATAAGACTGAGGTGCACTAGACTTGAAACCTTGACTGGATATAATGAACAAAACAAGCAAATGTCTCATATGAGGTTTGAAAAATGCCCTTTTCATAATGCAAAGCTAATTTTCCGGAAAAGTTCCATTGATTAGATTAGATTTTCCTTTTTTTTTAATGAAAAAAAAGATTTCTCCACGAGTATATCATAATGCACAACTTATTTTTACATATTTAGCTTAATTAGCCAATCACATTCTACGATTATCAGAAATCACGCTAAAATGAATAAATCAAATCGCCTCTTTTAAAACGTCAAATACTGCAAGAGCCAAATGTAATGGCGAGCCCGTCCCCATGCGCACAAACTCATTTTCAATGTCACCTCCCACTACAGCTCTTGTAAGACATATACATGCTCTGTAGAGAGACTCTTACGCGGGTGATCGAGGTTTGATTCCCAATGGAAGAATTTTGTTTATGCATAGTCGTGGGAAAAGTATAGTTTTTCACTTGTGTAGAATGGCTATTATTCACTTGGATAATTCTCAAACTCACTCGCTGCGCACACGATCGTTTTAGAAACTTCATCCGCGTGAAGAATAGCCATCACTCTACACTCGTTACGGAATATACTATTAAACAACACTTTTATATGAAATTGAGATTTTCATGTACTGCTTTGTTACTTTGATAACCCCACTCTTCAATTTTTACATTTTTGAAGGAAGTATAAATTTTTTTCGAACAACTTTCTGCCAATCCCGAATAAATTTCATCAAACCAAAGCTAGTACAGTCAGCCTATACCAGGTTTAACCTATACAAATTACTGATTAGAAATTAATCAGACTACGGCTCAATTTGGAAACATTATCAAAAAAATTAGATACCTTCCAAACAATAGACCTACTTAATTCATGTAGCCATTTTCATACTCTCAAAACACATCGGATAAAAAAAGACTATAAAAACTAATGAAGTTTCTTAAAAAAGACTTGAATGCGTGTTACATTTTCCACACGCAAATAACAAGAATTATTTCGAAGTGGATGAAGAAAAGTCTCTGAAAATAAATTGACAAAATTTCGGTTCGGAAAATGTTGTATATCTACCTGCACTAAAGACGCTACGTAGTTATCGCTGCACAAGGAAACCAGCCTTGGCTAGCACTTTATCATAGTTGCCACAAGAGATGCAGATCTAGCAGATTTCAGACTAACAGCCATAAGAGCATTGAACTGTAATTGTTGATGGTATTATTCGATTATACTCCTTACCAAGATTATTATTATTGTCTTTTCGTTAAAAATTAACATTTTTTAATGAAGTT
>CAJUYI010000042.1:478043-495134 GCA_910591695.1 Galerucella pusilla
TATTATTATTGTCTTTTCGTTAAAAATTAACATTTTTTAATGAAGTTCAATAGAATATCGAATAGTTGGACTACATTTAATTATTCGTAGGACAGGTTGTTACTAATAACATTATAAAATATTATAATGTGTGATAATAATTGCTGTTGGAAATACGCAGTAGCGTACGGAGTTGATTTTATAATTTACAGACTCAATTTTTGGGACAGTTTGAAAATGATAAAAATAAAAAAAAATATCATTATTTCAAATCAATGAACAAAGATTGTTCACTAAGAATCTATATGCCAGGAAGGATATTGAAGTACACTTCAAAGTTAAAGGGGGTTGGTATTTCTGCAAGATAGAACCAACCATTTTAGCTTGCAATTTGAAAGGACAATATCACTTAGAGACCGCCTCATCAGTAAAAGATAGATATCATCCGTTCAGATGAAGAATACATCAATCTCTGTAAAGAAAAAGTTAAATAAAAGATAATAGTGACATCCCCACATCTAACTAGAAACTAAAATACTATTTGACAAACTAAAGAGGTCGTTTCCATCTTGCAGATATATACCAGCCCCGTTTAACTTTGAAGTGGGAAGCCAAGAGAGCCTCCAAAATGACCACTTTTAATAAACTTTTTGTTTTCTCAGACCTTTTAAATGATTATAAGAAACATATTAGAACCAATTGGGAGCAATCTTGCGCCGACTTTGCTTAAACATCTAATAGTCAATATTTCCTTTTGCATCCTACTTTACCAACTAAGATTCCTCATATTTCTAATTTTGATTATAGAAAACAAAATACCTCCATCATATTACGTTTAAAAATGAATCATGGTCGTTTTCTGACTTATCTTTTTAAAATACTATTAATATCCCAGCTTGCTCCTGTAACAATGTATTAGTAGGAGACTTGACCAATATTTTTTTTGAATGCATTGAAAACAAAATAGCAACAACCGAACTTTACAATTCTCTGATCGATTCCAATTTTCCTCTTCCCACAAATATAACCACTCTCTTGGCAAACATGGATAAGTATGTACTTGATGCTATAGTGGAATTCATGAATAAGTCTAAATTATCTATTTAGATATACGCTTTGATATTTTAATTGTTTAGTAACTTCTAGGCCATCCCCCCACACACACACAAACAACTTTGAAGTGTAATTCAATGTCCTTCGTGACATATAGCCTGGGAAGTAGTTGTTACTTCTTAGGGAACGGTCTTTGTTCTTTGATTTATAAATTAGTATTGAACTATTACCTTTGACATCTATTGTATAGTTTGGCAAGTTTATCTGGAGCTACGCGGCATCGGTAAGAGGCGAGGAAAAACATGGCGTATATCTGTTAAACGTACAAATGGCGTACGGTACCTATTTTACCAAGTAAAATTAAAAATACAAGGGTAACTGACAATACCGACGCCACTGGATAAATCAATATCAGTCAATTGACGAAGTGAGAGGGAAGAACATACGCACGCGCTTGCCCATAAGGAGTCAGCTGGTCGATAAAAATCACCAATTATGTAATCGGAGGGTGTGGTCATTATGGTTTTCGTACAACGTTGCCAGAGCTTTAAGAAGCCCATAACAAATTTGGAAAAGTGTTCTCTTTTAATATTCATGAATTGGAAAATAATGTTAATAGAATAAATCCAAGGAAACAAGCACATTAATAAATTAACGTTCAATCATATTTTTAATATTGTTAATAATATAAAGACCCATTTATAATTATTATCACTACATAATCAGTACTTCAACTTTTTCATAGTTGAACGTGGCAATGTCGAATGTTTTCGACTGCATTCCTTTCACGGTTTCAGATAAACTTGCCAAAGTATATACGATTGATGGCACAGTATTGATGAAAACAATCAAAAAGGCTTTTTTTATAGATTGGCAGGAAGGTTCAATTTATTAGTTGCCCCTGAAAGTCAGTTCAAATTTTCACAAATGTTAGACTGTGGTTACAAGTTTTGTGACGCTGGTCAGTTACATGACCGATCCGAATTTTTGTTTGTTGTCCAAAACGTCCGATAGTGAAAGAATCTCAAAATGGGAAAACGAACTTGCAACATAATTCAGGCCAAAGACAGGCAAAAATGTTATTACGTCCTTCTCTTCGTTGCGCTTAATTGCTGTTGGAGCTTCAGAGCAAAGTAATCATGATAATTAGCACTGAATATTGCTCATTCTGATACGGTATCTGTGAGATGTGCTGAGTAAACAGCAGATTCTGCGCTGAGAGAAATGAGACGACGGAACACACTATCTACAATAGCAGAGTAACCGTCAACACCTTAAATATCTGGAACAACAGGTTTAATCGACCGCCTTGAAATCTATAATCCACTATCTGAACCACGTAGGTCATGACTGCTTTAGTATCTGTATCTGTGAAGTAGAGAGGGTGAGTGTGGGCTCACAGCACTTAGGCCACATGTGACCCATTCATTGTACATCCTCCCGGGGAGTTGTCCTCCTAGGTCATCGTCCATCCTATCCTTCCCAGGAAGGTGGACATCTACCACTGTTAGTATATTTGGAGACATTCTTCAGATATGAATAAGTCCAAGACCGTTATTTCTTCTTCTTATTTAGTGTTTGTTTGGCAAAAGATGATGCGATGCAAATTGCAGGCTCTTATCCAATAAAATCAACTGCGACACTCTCCTTTGCGAGAGAGTTAGCCTTTTCATTACCATCCATACCAAAATGACCAAAGATCCAGACCAGAGACACTTTCGTAGCGTCTCCTTATCGAGGAAGTATTTTTCAAACAGCTTGGTAGTTCGAGAGATTTTTTTGGTTCTATGTATAAGTTTGGTTTCCTCCAATCTCTCCACGCTACGACTGTTGTATATGATGCTAGGGAGGTTGATTTTTCTGTCATATGCATATGCACCAGAGCCTGGGGGTATTTTATTTCATTGAATCCTTTTTGAATCATACAGTTTTGAAGTTTTGATCACTATGAGAATTAAGTTCGAATATTTCATCACAAATCTACATAATCACATACAGGGAGTGCTTATGAAAATGTGCTTTTTTTATTGAATCACCTATTTTAAAATATTACGTGATTGAAAAAAATCATTTTAATAAATCCAGGGGGCAGAAAAAAAGGAAACTTACCTCGACGTTCACGAAAGTGTCTGTAAACTGGTTACCATCGCTACATCTGACCGACAGTTTATACATTTGCTTAGTTTCTCTGTCGAGGGAATCCATCAATCGTAAAACTCCGCTAGATTTATTCAATGAAAATTTACCATCATCGCCTGTTAGTAGGGTATAATCCAAAATTCCTATGGTATCTGGATCTTCGGCTTTGATTGTTGCTATCGGTTGTCCAGGACTAAGATCCTCCGACACCAAGAAGTGTAACGGAACGTTTTTGAAGGACGGTGGGCTATCGTTTTTGTCCAATACTGTTATTTTCACCTGAAACAAGAAATAATAAAAATTAGTGTTGTTTTGAAAATATTTTTTTCTACGACAACATCGATAAATCATAAACAAGCACATTTTGTACAGAATTTCATTTTTGCATCGGCTGCTAGGCAAGCTGCTAAGCAACAAATGCGAAATGGAATATTTCGTGCTAGGTCAAATTATGACATCCAGCTATGGAGAGTAGAGGTAAGGAGAACCGTCTCTGTGTATGAAAAAGTGTCCGTAACAGCGCGTCTAATAAGGGTGGCGCTGCGGCACCTTAGGATACTTTTCAAAGAAAGCGCCAAAAGTGATTAGAAGAAGATAGAGAAATAAACAATGTAAATAGTTGAAGTTTTGTATACGGGTATTTTACTAACTACTCTAGTCATGAGAATTTTTAAATATTTAAACTCAGCACACTTCACTCCGTCTACAATAGCTATGTTCATATTAGATTTTTTTGTACGCCAGCGCTACTCTGGCAGATAATTGAAGCTTTATTGTCAGTATATAGCTGGACACTTTTTCAACTCTCCCCCCATACAAGACGGTTCTCCTTACCTCTACCCTCCATACATCCAGCGACAAATTGATGAAATGTCAGCAGATCGTTTCTGTCAAAGTTTTAGTAGGTAACGAGTAATTTCATAGTTGTTTTCTATAAATACATTTTTATAGGCTACTTTATAGGCTTCTATTTCTGTGTACCTATTAGAAATAGCAATAAAGAAAATATTTACATATTTCTTCAAATCATATTTTAATTCTGATAGAAAGCCTATTAGCCTCCAATTCGGAGTAATGAAATATTATCAGTTTATTTCTTTCAAAGTTTTTGCAATGTATGCATGTATTAAACGTGAACGATATGTTGTCATAGAAAAAGTATAGTATGCAATTCGCAACAAAATGGCCTTTTTGCACTAGTTACTTTATGGTTCCCAGTGGTTCCTAGCTAAAGAGTTCGTTTGTGCTAAATATAAATACATCTAAATTTTGTGTTAATTGTGGTGTGTTGTACAAGGTATCAGTTGAATAGGTAATTCTATCTCTCAGAGTAATTCAGTTTTGCCCGTTATTGAATATTTGATCTTAAAAGTTATTGTATCAAATAACTCGGCTTGATATTAAGACATGCTGTGTCACTTTCAGTAAAACTTTCTAAACATTATATCATTCGAACACTTTACTAGTTCTCCATCTTCCATGTTTTTTTTGAACGATCGGTTTTTTAATTTCCAACATTGTTACCATAAAAGTAGGTTGTAAATACTACTCAAGAGTCGTAAGTAACTACTTACGACACTCGGGCCTTACAGCTTTCGGGTTTGGTATTTGGTAAGCTTCACATACGGCCCTTATATCTCAATATGCTATTTATTTGAAATAGGCAAGCGCAAGTCATTTTGCCGCTTTAGACTGCCAATAGTGTCAAATATTGACAGATTATTCCAGTTAAATTGGTTATGAATAAGTGTAGGTACCTACTGTAAATAATGATCATAGAAAAAAAGTGTATCAACAATCACATTGAAGTTTTGAGTTTTACCCACACTTTTGACATAAGTACCAGTTTATCCACAAATAAAATAATGACATTTTTTTAAAGTATCTGGTATTTCACCGGTTTATAGTGCCTTAGAACCACAATAATTTATTCCACGCTTTTCATAAGCTAACTAAGTTGATTGGTGCAATTTGTCCACACCCTCGAGAAAAATATCGAGTCACCTTTGACAGTGCACGAACTGTAACTGATTTAACGTTTACGGATTTGTTTCAACAATTCGGTTTGATGGAAATTAGTAGATCTTTGCGATATTCACATTACAAAAATAAAACTGAAATACATAATTTAATTGTTAATTTTTCTCAATATTATTGTCGACATTTTCCAATTCAATCGTTATGCTTTCTATTAGTTCTAGTTTACTGGAAAGTATTCCAAATATTATTATTTGTAAAGGGCTGTAGAAAAAATAGTGCATGCATACAGAATATTTTTTTCCTCAAGAAAATTATCATCTATTTCATTCTTGAAAAAAATTACCACTTCTTATTGCTATTAGTCAGATGAGAAATAGTATATTACGTAACGTGTGCGGAAAGTGACATTTTTCACACGAGTGGGAAGTATTGTCTCACGAGCGCAGCCGAGTGAGACAATCCCACGAGTGTGAAAAATCACTTTCGCACAAGTTATGTACACTATTTTTCCTACGACCACACGATATACTTTTACCAAATTAGGCATGTATAATCTTGCTTTTTTATGTAGATGTGAGAGGTTTTACATATGTGTATTTGTAAATACTTTATATGGTTTTGATTACTTACCTTTGAAATTGGCCCAGAAAATTGTGGTTTTTATGCAATGGAAAAAAGTACCTTTATAAAAAAGTTAGAATTAATATTTAACTTGTTGCCTACCTGTAGGAGATTGAAAGTATTAACTAGCTATTTTAAGGATTCATTGTTCAAATAATTGAAAACGGATATTTATTGTTTTAATAACATGAAAGTCCAATAAATGTCGATATAAACACATTTTATTTTGGAGAATAAATAAACTGTTGTGTATATTTCCTTAGCGCTTACTATAGTATCTTGGACAAGAACCATAAGCTACAACAGTGGGATGGCCGAGCGGTCTAGGCATCCGTGGGCTCAATTTTTGACAAGCAGTAGGGTGGTTCGAGTCCGGGCTCGGTATTTTTTTTTTAATTTTAAATGAAATAAATAGATTATATTATATTTTTATATGGACAAATCAACTTAGGAAATAAGCATTTCACATATACATATTAATTGGCGGAGTAAAAAGACTAGCATTTCAACATTCAATTTGACAGCTTTTTTATCCGCACACGTACGGATAAGATTTTTTTCCGTACGCGTATGAATAAAGGTCACTTTCCATAGAACTAGTCAGTGCGATATATGTCACTTTCCTATGTGGTCGTAGGAAAAATACATTTTTCTACTTCTACTTCTACTTCGCAAATAGTTATTTATGATACAAGTGCGTGAAGTTATACTTTTGCGCACGAGTTGCGAAAATGCAAGGAACGAGCGTAGCGAGTGTCTTTTTCGCAACGAGTGCGCAAAAGTACTTCACGCACAAGTGTCATACACAAGGTTATCTATGAGCACATGAAGAAAAAAAAAAGTGCTCTGAAGGGGTTAAAAAACTTAAAAATGAATTTTCTATAAACAAATATAGGTATATATACAACGAATTCTAATTATTTAAATTCATATTTACAGTAAAATGAGGACAATTATTTAAATTACTAATTATAACATTGAGTAATTTGTCTTTTTTTAAAGTAACAAATATTTTTCACTATGTCTGACACTTCTGTCAAATTAACTGTCAGCACAAAAGTTTATACAACAAACGACTAAATTCAAGGCAACTAGATAATTATGTAGCTAAAAAAGAGTGTTAAAATGAAAACCCCATTTAAAAAGCATTGGTCATTTACGCACGATTTTGGGTGTTATAATGAAAGTCCCATATAAAAAGCATTGTTCATTTACGCACGCTTTTTAACGTATGTATAATGTATGATTTCACACATTTTTTTTGGTTCGTAAATGCCTAATTTTAAAGGTGGTCGTAGATAAACGTCACTTTAAACACTAGTGTTTAACGTGCGAAAAGCCACACCTCGTTTATCCTTTGTTTCTTAAACGTCACATCAAGTGTATCTTGTGTAATTTATATTTAATATTCCGTGATAATTTTTCAGTTCTGTGTCATATGATTTTTCAATAAAACGTCAGTGATTTGTCTGTCATCATATGAATATAATTAATAGTATATTATGCAACGATCATGTAATGATGGTTATTAATACACAAGCATTAACCGGGATACGAAACGAGCCAAAGGCGAGCAAAGGCGTAGGGTAAATGCGAGTGTATTAATAACCATTACATGAGAGTTGCATACACTATTTTTTCTGCGAAGAAATTTGATTTAAAAAAATATAAAAAAATGTAGGTACTACCGTTCACTCAACGGTACTACCCATGGCTCGAGCCCGCCACGCACATATCGAAAACAACCTTATGCAGTGTCTTTCCTCACTGTGGTCCCGTACCACATTGTTAAACTAATAGCATAAAGTGTATAGGTATGTTACTGTTATACAAAATTAGTAATAAATTAATGTAAACAAATTTGATACGTTTAAAAATGTATTTACCTTGATCATTAAGTATTTTTGGTCTGGTGCTCGACATTTCTTTTAAAAACTGACGCAAAAGATTTAAACTGTCATAAAACACTGTCAAATTGTCAAACATTCTACAGAAAATTTGGGTCTGCCTACTTGGGTATTTGAAAATCTATATTTCTATTGGTCAATTTTTCAGTTTTATAATGAAAACCAGTGCTATAATGAGTATCATTATAAAACTGAAAATTGGCATTTAATTAACAACTTATAGTATAGAAGTAGAAAATAGTATATTCTTCAACGGGTGCAGAATGATGGCTATTATTCACGCGGATGGAGTAGCCATTCTACACAAGTAAAAGACTATACTCTTTCCACGACTAAAAAGGAAAAACCAGAGTGAGGATCGAACCTCGATCGTCCGCGCCATAGTCAACCACAACTAGGCTATAGAGCAGAGGTTCCCATACTTTTTTTTCTCATAGACCACTTTAAACATTTTGCTGGATTTGGTGGACCCCCTGCAGCTATTACATTTACTAACTTACTTCCAAAACCCGAAAAAAGTATATGTCTATGTAAATCTAATAGTCTGATATTTTGCTTCATAAGTTTCAGTTTACCAAGAAAAGCTGAAATTTCACTCTTTGTTTTTATCAAATTGAGGCTGTCCCCTTGTAACTGTAGGTTGGGGTCATTGAATTTTTTGAACAAATCTGTCAAATACGCAATGTCTGCTTTGAAATTCATGAGGTTTTCTTTTAAAACAGAATCTTTAGTGTTCAGAAACTCTAAAACAGAGCCGAAAAGCAAATAGAATCTTGATAGACATGCACCTTTCGACAACCAGCGTACTTCGGTATGTAGCAGCAATCGTTGGAATTCCTCATCATTTTCTTCGCACAATTGTGCAAATAAGCGCGTATTTAATGCATTGCTTCTTATTTTGTTAACTGCATTAATCACAAATTGAAGCGCTTGGTGCAATCTATTACTCAATTTTTTTCGCTACTAGATGTTGTCGGTGAATTGCAATTACCTCTGGTATAATCCTTTTAAGATGACTTATAAACCCACGATATCGCCCGACCATGGCAGGAGCTCCATCTGTTGCCACCGAAATAATGTTTGTGAATGCAATTGATTTTTCCGTAAAAAAATCATTCAGAACATTAAAAATTGATTCACCTTTAGTGTCAGTCTTCAAAGTTTTCGCGAATAGTAACTCTCCAAACATTTGTTCGCCTTTCATAAATCGAACATATGCCATTAATAATGCTTCATTGCCAGGTAAAGTTGACTCGTCCAGTTGAATAGAAAAATGAGTTGTTTGCAGATAATTACACAAGAAACTTTCAACATCAGAGCTGATTTCATCAATACGTCTTTGTTCAGTGTTGTTACTCAAAGGAATTCTTTTAAGTATGTCAAATGAAGATTTGTGCAGGACAAATTCATGCAAGTTCAGACACGACTTTAACTAGGCGGGTGGGAGGCGCGGCATCGGCGAGTCTTGACACGCTCTTTCTGAATATGGAATATGCAAGTTCTTACAAAAACAATTGCTGAGCTTCTTATTATATTGTCTTCCTATATTCATAGGAGAAGTCAAGCTTCTTATATTATTGTCTGCCTATATTATTGTCTCCCTATATTCATAGGAGAAGACCCCCGTTAACGAGTTGTGGACCCCCATTTTTTTCCACGCAAGCGTAGACCCCTGTCGGGCTCTCGTGGACCCCTGGGGGTCCACCTGGACCACTTTGGGAATCAATGCTATAGGGTATATTTATAAAAATGTAAAGAGTAAATATATATACGTAACTCATATTTTCAATAGGAAGCCTCACATTCATAAATGAAATTAATTCCGGGAGGCGTACATATTCACTATCGCTACTGTTGTCCATTTTTTTCTCTTATAATATGTAAAATTATGATTTTATAATTATTTTGACGTTTCAAACGACACGCTGTCAGAAGCGATTTGCGTTCTTAGGTATTTGACGATTTGATTTATTCATTTTAGGGAAAATTCTGAAAATAATAGAATGTGATTGGCTAACGAGAGTGAGTTATTTTTATTATTCACTGGTGTAAATAATTTATATCATTATGCAGCTAAATATGTAAAAATAATTTGTGCGTTATTATTTAGTCGCGGAGAAAATAATTTAATATAATTATGTTTTTTTCCTGCGAGCGTAGAAAAAGTATAGTAAGCACCATCGTCACTCGTTTCATAAGGCCTTCGTTCCGTTTCGCTCCTCAGAAAACTCGTGACTAAAGCAACGTTTTTGACACTAGGTAGAACTTAATATACTATTTTGAATGAAATCTAATTCCAACTGATCGTGATTATCACGTTTTATCCCCTTGAGAAAATTAAACTGTCTCAAGTAATTAAATAAATGGTGATTATTTTCTGCAAGGATATGAAAATCAAATACATCATTTTTAATTATTTCATATTACAATTTAAGTTAAATGGGATAGCGATCACCCAGCTTTTAATAAGATACATCATTCCAACGTTTAAACGGGTCTCACAGATAGTCGCCATTCCATAGTGTCTTCAGTTCTTCATACGGCAAATCGTTCTTCGAAATTGAACCGTTCTTGACTATTTGGAGCAAAAAAAATTTGATCAAAAATGTGACGGACATAATGACTGGCAAATATTCCGTAGATTTTTTTCCGATGCGGGATATTTTTGTAAACGAATTTCTGGAATTCTTCACAAACTATTCTTAAAAACTCATGCAGGCAAACATTCTTGTTAATGTCTGATTGGAATTGAGGTTATATATACTATACCTATATAGATGTAAAATTATGTATAATAAGCAATGCAAAAGAGAAATAAGAGCTTACGAGAAAAGAAAAGTGTACCGAGTCTACATAGCTCCATAAGTTTTAAAAAATGCAAAAAAGGAAAACTGAAGTAACACGTAAGTACAATTATGCTGTCTATTCTGTAACTAATCTTTTAAAATTTAAAAGCCTCTTGAAAATGTTTTTTTTAAGGAGCCGTCCCTTCACCTGGACCACCTCAGCCTCCTGATTTATTGTGGGTCCTCCTAGTGTTCTGACTACAGCCTATTCAGCCAATCCGTTCCTTGTGTTAGCTTATACAGGTTCTTTGATGGTTGGTTGTAGAAGTCTTCTGGAGTCATTTGGGGTCTACCATACAGTTTCTGCCTCCTGTGGTCCAGCGCCTCACAGTTGCCTTATATATGCAGAGCTGTTTCGGTGTCATTTTTCCATCTTCTGCATGTAAGATCTCCGTTATACAGCCCTATTTTGTTCAGGAGCTCCTTTGTGGGAAAGTGCCCCGTAAGTAGTTATGGTGCGTAGTCTGTTCCTGCTCATTGAGAGCAGTTCTTTCGCTACTTTTTCTGATGGTTCTTTTATGAATTTGTTCCCATGTGTTTGCCTGGGCGTGTTGTTCTTTTACCCACCCTTTTAACCA
This sequence comes from Galerucella pusilla, assembly GCA_910591695.1. Lineage (NCBI taxonomy): Eukaryota > Metazoa > Arthropoda > Insecta > Coleoptera > Chrysomelidae > Galerucella > Galerucella pusilla. The sequence continues at coordinate 489,147 of CAJUYI010000042.1, forward strand.
TGACCTAGTTGGGAATGCCAACAGCTGGTTCGGCTCCGTTCATCAGGATTGACGATCCTTCTCTTGCGAGTTCATCAGCTTTTTCATTGCCAGCGATTCCTTTGTGACCTGGGACCCACTCCAGTGTTACACTGCTCCGAGTCGCCAGTATTTTAAGTTCTTCGCCACATTTCCATACCAGCCGAGATGTTACCCTAGAGCTCTGAGTTGCTTTAAGGGCAGCATCAATGTCACTGTTTAGTTGAAATGCTATTCTACGAGTATACATTTTGGAGGACTGTTAAAAATTATTTATTTTAAAGGATACCTTCAAAACTTTCAGTAGAGTATCTGCCAACAGTGCTTAAAGAGCCATTGGACATTTAATAGCTTAGTTAGAGACAAACTTTAATGAAAAGAACATTTGTAACTAACCAGCATGAACTGTTTTTAGTTTCTTGTACGCTTCTAGTCATTTGTGAAATTAACGAGAGCGACAAAAAACTAAAGGAATTCTTAATAAACCTTTTAGGTACAAATATTCAGTTCCGGTGCCTGGGCCGTTGAGTATGAATGAAACCCTTTTAGATGCGAATTGGCTGCTATTTGGAGAAAGAGTAAACCCTTTGGATTTACCAAAAGTAAATAATGGACCTAAAGGATCTAGCTGTGAATTCTATAATATACAATTTATAAAATATTGTTATCACTATCTACTATGATCTGACAGTTTTTATTGTAATATCCTTTTCTGTTGTAGTACGGAAGCGAATGATGTTGTTCTGGGGGCGATATAATTGCAATATGTGAGCAATATATGACTCCCAAACACCTTGAAAAGTTATAGGTTTTTTTGTAAAAAAGTATCTATTACCTCACTTCTCTTGTCAGTGTCCATTTAGGTAATGAATGGTTATAAATAACATTAGTAACTTTATTAATACATCTGGTCATTCTCGGTTGATTCATAGAAAAAATGTAACCCTGTCCAGAACTAAATTGGTATCCCCCCTAAACCATAAAAGTAGAGACTTGCAAGAATTTTTAAATGTGGTGGTATGGCGGTAATTATCCTTATTGTAGAAGGGGTTCTATCCATCTATCATATCAAGTAACATTCTTAACTCTTCCTAGGAAAACCCAGGAATACATTTAAATGAATTAGTGGGTATTTGAAAGGGATCACTTAAGTAATACTTTGTTGTAATCTAGCGTAATGGTTAATGTACCTAAACTATTTGAAATATAAAAAAAAGTTCTCACTTTTCTTGCTTTGCAATTAGTTCCTCAATGAAAGCTTGACCAGCAACATCTACATACGCCATTTTTGTTACCATTATTATTTAAAGGCACACTTTAACATCCGTTTAACAATTTTAACAGTTTTAACAGGCTATTTTAAAGGAATCCTTCAAAATGGTAACTGAAAAGTGGTTAGCGCCTGTTAAGCTTTTAACTGCCTCAAAATTATAGAGAAAACGTTACAGAATAGGCACCTATGTCTGCAAAATTGTATTTTATCAACTTATCACCACTAAGAAGATTCTTCTTCAAATATTCTCTAAATTTACTTTTAACCAAATACAGAAAGAAATTTGTTTATTATTATGTTCCTTTCTGGAATTCTAATGTAAAGTTTTCCTGATAATCTTTCTTTATTATCCCAGCTGAATAAGCGTTAAAAGTGGACAAGTGTAGAAGAAGAGAAATCCATCCATTGGTGATTATTAAAAGGACAATGCTATGGGATTTTTATTAAACAGCCGGTCCTGATCTCTAAGAAATTCTCCTTTGGATGTTTATGAGTCTCGTCCGTTTGGATGAACACTTTTTCCGACGATTTTGAAATATTTGCAGTAGCCGATGACGTCGTTTAGCGGCAGAAATGAGTCCGGCGACCGGAATGCATCTCAACTAACAGACGAACGTCCACAATGTTCTTCCTCTTCGAGAAAATCAGTGGAGTAACAATAAGATTTATTCGGATTCAAATTAATTGATCGAAAATTTCTTTAAATGAAGTTAAATATTTAATCTTTCGATGTCTAAACATTACTATAAAAATTCACTCGAATTTTATCCAAATGCACCGTTGTAAAATTAGAGCTGGTTCATGCAGAAGCAAAAGATTGTTATCAGGGCAACAAAGCAAACAATAGTCTTCTCTTTTCACTACTAGCTGTGAAATTGACAACTATTGCGTCTCCTAGCCAAAACAAATTCAAATTTTTGAGAATCCAGGGCTAGTAGTTTAACAAAAACTTTGTATACCCAGGAGATGGTCTTCAACATATTTGCTGCTTGAAATTACCTAACAAGATAAAATTATTGCCATCAGTTTAAAATTCCCGCTCAACCAAAATAGCTTAAGTCATAAGGAGCGAAAACAGACAGTGTCAGACAGTCAGACGACGGGATAAACGCCTAGGGAGAAATCAGCTTGAACGATTAGGGTGCTCCTTACTGGTTTGTAGATCGACACTGTCAAAATTTGATTTTGATTGTTCATTTTAGGTTGATTGTAGAAAAACATACCATACCTTTAACAATATTGTCAGTGGAATTTGAAAATCTGCTTTTGATGAAAACTGTTTGCTAACCTTAACACAGAATCCGGTTACCGGTGCCATAATCTCTACAAACAAGAACAGGTGTACGTAGTAATAGGTAATAGTTACCCCTATCGCGAGCGGGGAACTAAGGGCAGGTTTATCAATGCTCGGTTAAATATTGTAGCCTTCGGCTAAATTTTAGCTGTTGGTCAAAGTGTTTATCAACTACCAGTTTGCATTAGCTGGCAGTCAAACTTTCGGCTACCCTAGCTGCCACTATCAAGTTGATGTTAATCATAGAACATACAGTTAATTACGAGAAAGAGGTGTTCCGTTACTCTAACTAGAGATTCTAACTGACAACTGTGTCATGATTTTTTCATGTTTGCATTTTGCAACAAAGATTATTTCAACTTAAAATTTGATTGTGTTATTACCGTTTAGGGTGAAATCGAGAAGCCTATTTGATTCATTTATAGTATTTTAGTAGCATCCAGGTTCTGTGTGTATTTTATTTCATTGTTATTCTCAATGGATCTTGAGGAACTTGACGACCTTTTCGATGAAGAGCATGGAGCTTGGCGAAATATTGGAATTTGTAGAGTATGGAAGACGACTATATACTGTTGAAGAACGGATGAATCCATTTGAAGAGCTCGATGATGTCGAGTTTATTACTTGGTTTCGACTAACTAAACCCAGTGTTCTCATGATACTCCAACAAATTCCAGCTTTTCTCGCCAAGTCACAGCATCCGTCTTTTTGCATTCTGTTATACTTTTATGGTGAACGGCTACTTTTATAAGTACCTAATTGTCGCGCTCTGACTCCGTGAAATTGGGAAATCTTTTTTTTTGTGGACATGCTCGAATGCAAACAACTCAACAAAGCACAACATAGACGAATTAAAAATAACAGTAATACCACAATTTTGACACTGACAAGTTAAATTTTTCACGATGTTGTCAGAGTAAGCTTACGGTAAAATAGAAAAATAATAACTTTCACCTCTATATTCTTGATTCAGTGTGTTATAACAAAATATGCGAATAAAATTAATAATATGTATATTTCATGTAACGGGTGATCCTCCTTACACCAAATTAAAATGAGAAATTTACACTCTGACAACATTACACTCACGTTCATAACCCGAACAAGGTTGTCAAATGCTCAATTACACTTAGCCTCCAGTTAGCTAGCTGTCAGCTGTCAACATTGATAAACGCTTTCTATTGTAACCGAGACTTTGACTGGCGGCTAGAGATAGCTGAGGGCTACGTAGCTGACAGATTTAACCGGGCATTGATAAATCCGCCCTAAGAGTGCTCTCTCGGTGACTCTCATAATGCGTTTGTGGACAATGTGGTGTGGAGTGTGAGGTATATATTAAATGTTTCATGAACGCTCACTTTGTATAACTCTTACACTAAAGGGGCGTTATGTCTTATATTTGGCCTGTAGTGGAAAAAAATGTATATACACCACGGTGGTGAAGACATTTTTAAGCCTCGCACCTTATATATTTATACTATCATCTATTATTCAAATAAACACGTAGGTATATAATATGCCTGAGTGTCTTTTGCTGTTGCCCCGTGAATAGCCTATGAGCCATATCTTTCCATCAGACAATCACTACTCAAGTCATACGCTTCCTGAGTATCTTCAAATCCCTCCCATCTTCATGTTCAAGAAAAAACAATTTCACTCTTCTCTCTACCATCTCTACTACTCTACTACTGATCTACATTTCCATAATAAACACTATCCAAATTAGTGAATATCTTCAATCTCATTCCTCCTCCAAGTACTTCAAATTGCGGCAAATCTCTCTGTAGCTTGACACGAAACTAAGGAAAGCAGGAAATGGAGAAATTGTAGTCTCACTTATCAAATTTTATTTACAGTTGTTTATAGATTGTCTCACTGGATAGAGTCCGTTTACAGACAACATGCAATGCAATGCATAATAATGAGAACTGTAGATGTTATATTATGAAGCAACAAAGACAGCAAAATATTTGGCAAGTACAATTCAGTAACAGATTAATAAACTCAGAGACCTCAATTGGACGGAAGCTCCACACCAAATTGTCTTTGAAAATCAAATAATTAAAATTTATTTTTCGATTTCCAACAACGTTAATTTTTGTCTTCGTCAAGTAGGTACCAGCAACTCATAGAAGGTTTGGTCGACTTTATTATTTAGTTACCATGGCAACTAAGTGAAACCCTTACCAACAGGCCGTAGTTTAGGCATACAAATTGTGGATTCTACTTGTTGTAGTATATTCTTTAATTTTTTAGTTTTGAGTGACTACAAGTGGTATATAATTGCTTTTTTTTCGTTTTTAAAAATCAGACTGTCAAAAAAATATTCTTTCATTAAAAACGTTAAGAAAATTTCCAGTATATTTCGCTGTTGGATATCCACGAGGAAAAAAATTCCAATAAAATTCATCCGTTGCCATGGTAATCTGTGAAAAAACACGTTTTGATTGTTTAAAAATGACAGATGTGGAATTTTTAGTTTAATTCAATCAACTTTGAAATGGTATAAGTAATTATAAATTAACTTTTTGTATTTTTAACATTTGTTTTAATATTTAGAGAATTATTTACATACGGCCCTGTTTCGAGCCTTGTTCGTTGTTTCTCTTCACTATGGTCGGTTCCTTTTGCAATTCTGTTTTTGGATTAATTCGCAGAGAATACTAATGAGGGCCGCGAGTATTAACTAAGAGTACGCTTGTTTTCGTCACTTTGTAACCCATCGGAAAACGATGTTGCCGAATTTACTTATTCTACAATGTGAATCATTTAGAAAAAAAAACAACATCAATTTGGGATATGCGGGTTGATTAAAAATTATAGTTAAGAAATAATACAAGTATATTTCATGAAGTCTATTTTCTAAAACAGTTCATCTGAATTAACTTAATTACAGTTTCCTATAACAATGGTCATATTTTATCATATAAGCCGAAACCAGTCTGCAAGTGGTATTGTTTCTTCTAATTAAAAACCAGAATGGTTGATTATATCTTGCATATGTACCAACCCTGTTTAACTTGAAAGTGTGATTCATTCTCTATCGGGGCATACAGCCCGGGAAGTAGATGTTTCTTCTTATTGAACGGTATACTTTTAAAAAAGTAATTTTTCTACTACCAAAATACGTACTTCATACACACTTTCGAGTTCGTAAAGGAAAAGTTCCAATATGTATGTAGTTATAGGTATCTAGTCTTATATAAATATAGGTATGATAAATTGCCATCATATCCACACTGGTTGCACAAACTTCTATTACCCACTAGTGCGTAGAGAAAATTACTGTTAAACTTCTGTATTTTGATAAAATTTTCGCTAGTAGAAAAACTATTGTATGTAATTCGTGTGTAAAGGCCTTTTTTGACTCGTGTTATTGTCCCATTCGCTCCTGCCACAATAT
>CAJUYI010000043.1:0-22915 GCA_910591695.1 Galerucella pusilla
CAGTTAACCTCACTCACCTCTGTGACTGTAAATGGACCTATATATTGTGATTCGAATTTGGTTCTATTTTCCCTCTTTACTGAAACTGAATCCCCTATTTTAAAATCAACTGGATTAGCTACCTTACTATTTTGACTTTGTCTACTAAGTTTATACTTGGTTAAATATTTCTCTGCTCTCTGATGAGCTACCTGCAGTTTATATTTTAACTCATTCTGATATTCATCAATATTATAGCATGGCTCAATGTCGTTCGTGAGATTCTCGGGTAAGTTAGCACGTCTCCCGAACAATAATTCAAATGGCGTATAACCATGATAAGAGCTTGGAGTCGTATTATAACAATAAGCAAATAATTTGCACCATTCATCCCAGTCATCCTTACTTTCATTTATAAAATGTCTCACATACTCATTAAGCGTTCTATGTAATTTCTCACAACCTCCTATAGATTGATGATGATATGCTGTTGAATACTTATGACTAATATTTAACATTTTGGTTAAAGCGTTGAATATTTCATTTTTATATTCTGTGCCTAAATCTGTCCTAATCTGTTTCATCAGACCGTAATTTGGTATGAAATTTTCAAAAATTCCACGAGCTATCGTGTTCGCTTCTTTGTTTTTAACTGGAATTATTACTGCATATTTCGTTAATTCACATAACATTGTGATGCAATAACGGTTACCATTTTCACTTTGTGGAAAAGGACCGACCGTATCTATATATGTTATATCCCATGGTTTTGATGCTGTATCCGTTAATACAAATTCTTCTTTGTGATTATTTTTCGCTTTATTGACTTGGCACTTGTGACATTGCTTAATATATTTTCTCACATCTTTTTCCATGTTTTTCCATCTAAAATTCGCTCTTAATTTTTTCAATAGCCTGTTATTTCCTACATGACCTCCAAATAAAGGATCATTATGATAAGTTTCTAAAATCTGTTGCTTTTCTTTTTCTTCTTCCACCATCTTAGGTATATCGCAAATACATATTTGTACGTTTTTTAACGTATTGTTTCCTTTTTCCATAAACTCTTTTATAGTGCACTGTGTGAAAATAATATCATTCATATAAATTTTCATCCTTTTTATTCCATTTTTTACCGCTAGCTTATCAAGCTGAACTAACGTTTGACCTAAATCAAAGTTAATTATATCGGTATTAAGTAAGGCTTGGCTAAATTTCATCCTGTTTTTGATCCGTATGTTCATCCTTAACGAAACACGGTTATTTTCAAATTGCAGAATTGGTAATTTATGCGCCTCTAAATTATTCAGTACTTTATATACTGCTGGCTTGCGAATATCTTTCTTTATTTCTGTGGAAACTATTTTATCTTCTCTTGTAGGCTGAGCTTTATTCTGACGAGTTTTTGACCTCGTTATTGCTAAAACGTGAGCATTGTCAATGTACAAGTCTTTTAATTCATTCACGGATATCCTTGAAATGCTGTCCGCATAATTTGAATTTCCTTTCAAATATTGTATTTCGAAGTTGTATTCTTCTAGGTCTAGTCTAATCCTTGTAAGTTTCGAAGTTGGTTCTGTCATCGAAAAAAGATGTGTTAACGGCTTATGATCCGTTTTCACAATAAAATGTGGAGAGCCATATAAATAACACTTAAAATGATTAATTCCCCAATGGATAGCTAACAATTCTTTCATGATTATAGGTTTATTTAATTCGCTTTTCTTAAAACTTCGCGATGCATAAGCTATAGGTAGATCTATACCTTCGTATTCCTGGCTAAGTATTGCAGAACACGCAATGTTTGAAGCATCTGTTGTCAATATAAATTTTTTATTGAAATCTGGATATTTCAGAATAGGCGGCTGAATTAATGCCGATTTTAGTATTTGGAATGATTTTTCGCAGTCTTCTGACCACTCGAATTTTACATTTTTCCTAGATAATTTATTGAGAGGTATGCATATTTCAGCGAAATTGGGAATGAAACGTCTGTAATAGTTACAGAATGCTACGAACCTTTTAGATTCTTCTGAATTTTTGGGAACTGGATACTGCTCAATGACTGAATATTTTGCCTTGTCGGGTAGAACCCCTTCACTAGACAAATTGTGTCCTAAATATGTTACTTCTCGTCTGAAGAATTGACATTTTTGTGGATTTAATTTAAGGTTGAATTTCCGACATGTGCTAAACACCCTTTCGAGATTACTTAAATGATGATTTTCTGACATCCCTATTACAACTATATCATCCATATAAAGAAATGCTTTTTCTGGAGTTAATCCTGAAAATGCTATAGACATCATCCTTGAAAAACTATTTGGACTTATATTTAAACCAAATGGTAATCTTGTATACTGAAAGGAACCTTTTTCTGTGCTAAAAGATGTATATTTCCTTGAAGACGGTTCTAAGGGAATTTGATGAAACCTGACATAAGATCTATGACTGAAAACCATTTCGACCTCCCTAGCTGATCTAAGATCGAATCTATTCTAGGTAATGGAAATTTATCTGTGACTATTTTCTTATTTAATTGCCTGAAATCTATGCAAAGTCTCCAAGATTTCTCTCCATTGATTGCCTTCTTGGGAACAAGTAAAACTGGACTGTTATAATCTGAGATTGAAGATTCAATTATACCTTGATCTAATAACTTTTGGACCTGATCGTTAAGTTCTGAAGATTGAGAATGTGGCGTGCGATAATTTTTAATATATACTGGAGTATCATCCTTTACCAATAGCTTTTGCTCGTAAAAATTATTATGCGTTAAAATGTCATTTTTTAAAGCAAAAATATCTGAAAGATTTATTAGCTTATCCCTAACGTATTCTGGTACCTCTAAATTCAATGTTTTTCTTAATTCTTTCATCCTATTCTTACTTTCATTCGTCACAGCATATACATGAAATAAATTTAAATCCAATATTTTAATGTTATTTGTATTTATCGACTTGCTTTCATAATTTGTATTTAAAATTCTGACATAAGGATTAGTTTTTGATATAATAGATCTTGCTATAAATATTCCTGGTAATAATTCTTGTTGCTCGACAACTTTATCCTGTCTTAAATTTTTGAAACTTTCTACCAACCGATAGACTTCACATCTAGGCGGTATTGCTATAGTATCGTATTCAGGATTATCAAAAATTTCTAATGTTACTCTATTCCTGGATTTGCAATCTATGTATAATTTTAATTCTGAATAATCTAAAATACAATTATAATTTCTTATGAAATCCCTACCTAGAATTCCATTCGTAGGTATAGGAAATTCCTCTTTCACTACATGAAAACAATGTCTAAATGCTACACCCTTAATAAAAAGAAAAGTTTCTATTGTACCCAAAGTTTTAATTTCTCCCTGAGTTATTCCTTTAATGTTTAAGATTTGTGTTGTTTTTATTGAGTGATGTGGAAAATTATCTGAAATTTTTAATAACGATATATCTGCACCTGTATCTAATATAAAAGTATCTATATTATCCGATATGTCAGTTTTAATTTGCACAAAGTTTGAAAGAGTTAAATCAAAGTTATAAATATAACGATTATTGTTAAGCAAGTTGTTTAAAATTTTGGATTTTTCACCTTTCTTTTTCAAAACCCCAATTCTTTTTGTTCGTCTTCCTCTCTACTTTCTTCACTTTCACACATTCTTACATTCCTATAATTATTGTTGAACCTATTGGTAGGTCTTTCTCTATACTCGTTTGAACTACCTTTATATCCCTTGAATCTCCTTTCTCCTTGATTCTCCTGAAATCTCCTATTATTGTCATAGTTACCTTTCCTATGAAAGTTATTTTCTCCATTATGATTAGCATAAGAATTTCTTCGCTGAGGAAAATACCTATTTCCCGACCAAAACTTATTCCTATCTGCCTTATAATGCAGAACCCTCTCTGATGGAAACCAGTTTAGTCATCACCTCTTGTGGTGTCGTAAAATTTCCAGCTGCTATAACGGTTTTTATCCGTTCTGAAGCTGCGTTGTCTAACAATGATTTTACTGCTGCTTCTGTAGTATACTTTGTTGCTAAGTGTACTGGCATTCCTTCTGCCAAATACGCGGCTTGTAAACTTTCGGTCAGTTTCTCCATTTCGGAAGCATATCCGACGAGATCTTTATTATTTTGCCTTAGTTTACTTAGTTTAGCACTTATCAAACTAGTGCTGTCTCCTCTGAGTCCTTTCTTAAGTGTATCCTGGAATTTATGTCTTTAATCATAATAATACCATAATGATAATTTAAATAATTAATAAATAATATTTCGGCCAAAAGGCATCACAACTCTTTGCTGTGAAAACTTTGGACAGTTTGGGCAGTTAATACATGGCGCACTGTTAAAGGGCCTTGACACACTGTACAGCGGGATTGTTCGGATTTCGACATTAAGTGTTCATAAAATCGGGTGTGGCCTATTCGAAGATGGGTCGGGATAACGTGTTTTCCTGGTTTCTGGAACAGCCTTTCACGGCTTAGGGCCGGTTTTACAATAGAGATTTATACTAGGTATAGTTATACTGGGTATAAAGTTATACCAAAATTTATACCTAGAATAAAATTAGTTGGTTTTACGATGCTTTTTTTACACCGGTATAGCTTTTCTTGGAGTAAGAATTGCTATACCGGTGTAAAAAAGCATCGTAAAACCAACCAGTTTTAAACTAGGTATAAATTCTGGTATAACTTTATACCCAGAATAACTATACCTAGTATAAATCTCTCTTGTAAAACCGGCCCCTTAACTGTTTAACTATCCTAACCTAACCTCTATTATTTATTTGTGCTCGGGAAAATATATTTCCAAATTCCTATTTTTCACGATAAATAGTTGACGGTTTGATTTATAGATATTTTATTCTGATTGTGTTACACTGTGTTATTTATAAGATGCGACATAGGGATTCCTGTACAAAACTGTCTAACGCGTGCTAACTTTTTGGAACTTTAGTTCTTTACGTCAGGTTAGCTTTGAGCAACCGGGGGTCGCGACGCAAAAGATCTGACCGTCACGTTACGTTACGTTATGTTACGTTGCTTCGTTATGTGCCTTGCTTGCGTGCGTGTGCTCTCTCCTGAGTCTCTCTCTCGTTTACGAAGCAGCGATTCATATGCTTCGGCCGGGAATTGAACCCGGGCCGCCCGCGTGGCAGGCGAGCATTCTACCACTGAACCACCGATGCTACATTGATATTCTATGCAAAGCTGGTATTCGCAATGCTGGTGATCTACTTGAATTTGTTCGGATGAATTTTTACTATTATTTCCATAATTTTTTTTGCACGATCGATCTTTTTTGTTTATTCACAGCATCGGTTGTCAGGACGGTAGGTTGTGTTTACTGGTTTCCAAGTTTAACACGTCGGTAAGTGATTTACTTACCTTTCAGACGTCGAAAAGTAATAAATAGCCAAAATGCTTAATATATTTTAAGCTGATCGAGAAGTATAAATGTCACTTTTGACATACCGTTTATTTCGAAGAAATTTAAATTATTTTATTCGGAATTTATTTTAATACGATCGCGCAAAAAATGGTCTGAGCATCTCGAACGTTGAGGGTAATTACAACGTTTGCATGTAGATTCCTCTCGTAAAATTGGACAAAATGATATGAGGATTGAAAGGGGTCTAGCACATTTGCTTTTCGAAATACAGGGTGTTGAAATTTTGAAAACTTGAATGTTCTAATTCGATAACTTTAAAATGGATGGCTGAATTGATTTGACCTTTGGCAGCTTGTTTTTAAATGTAAAAGGGCATATTTTGATAGAAATAGTAGTTTGTGCAACTAGTGTGGATATGATGGCCATATCGCACGAGGACGAAGTTTGAGCACGACGCCGTAGGCGGAGTGCTCAATCGTTCAAGTACGATATGGACAATCCACACGAGTCGAACAGCATATTTTTTCTACGACCCACTTAAGAAAAAATCTAGAAAATAAAAATTTATATAAACTGTAATATAACTTTAAATTGAAAGTTTAACAATTCAATTTTATGTTTCCACTAATTTTTTTGTGGTAAACGTACAGTTCTTGAATGTCAAATTTGTAAATTTGTATAATGCTACGGTTCTCCTTTTTAAATATACCATGCTGTAATAAGTGGATGTTGCCAGTCGGAGTCCCTCATGAAGGGTACCGTACCATTATCTGTAATAATTAATATTTTGCTGAATATTCCAAACGTCTATCTGTTGTCGTTATAATTAATATCAAGCATAATAATTATTTAAAAATAAAATTAACAATAAAAAAACATTTCTTCACGGGGAATCGAACCCGGTCTACCGCGTGAGAGTCTGGTTTGCTTACTATTCGACCACCGAGAAATATGCAAAACGTTTATCTATAACGTCAGATGTATTACATAATTTTTGCTTAAAAGGAGCTAAAGCTCTTACCGTGTGTCCCGCGACATGTTCTAACTTTTTTTTACCAAATAGCTTTCATGAAAAATCTTGATAGATTTGGAAAGGTCGTTGAAAAATAAGTTCAATTGCACTTTTAATTTTCCTATGTTCGCTCTGGTTTAAAAAAATGGATAGTGATGTTTAAAAAAGTCGAACTCCATTTTTATACCATTTTAGAATACTATCAACCGCGTAGGAGATAGCCAGACGGGTATACCTACTACTTTTTTAAACATAATCATACATTTTTTTATTATACCAGACCGAATTTAAGAAAACTGAAAGTGCATTTGAACATATTTTTTAACGATCTTTTCAAATCTGTTATTATTTTTTATGAACGCTATTTGATAAAAAATTATAAAGTAGGGTTTTACGGATAATCATTTTTAATATAGTCTCAGAATTTTGAATCATTGAAACATCGAGGTTATAACACGGCCGATGCAGCAAAAGAAACATATCAGTTGACCAAAACACCAATATCCACAGTAAAAAATATTATCAACAAGCGAATACATAAACGAAAATAAAAACAAGGTGACGGTAATGCGTCTTGCACTGCATGTTTAAGCGGAAGCAAGAACGGCTGTATACAGACTGGAATGCAATGGGAACTGGCATGAAGGAACCAACACCCATAGTCATTCCAGAATCACAGATGTTATCACAAACTCGTTTCTTGAAATGAGCAATGACTACATATTGGTCACAATAAACGACAACCAACCATACCGTATCGAGCTAAGTTGGGATGGGTTTGAAGCATGTAGTCGGGAAGGGACGTTGGTGTGGTACACATACGAATCTAAGACTGTCATTGGAACAGGAGCTGGGGTCCATGGTGCTAGACTCAGATGTAATATCCATATATCGTGGGGAATTTTGCATCGGTATTCCAGGCAGAAATTTACGCCATCGATATGTGTTTGCAATTGAATATCGGAAGAGGTATAGTTATACCACCGTACACTAACTTCGTCGATTTATGGGTTACCGAAAATTCCCTCACCCCTCCTATCGTCTGGCGAGTTCTGGCTAGCTTAAATCGAGTATTGAACGTGTAAGGCGCCAGAGAAAAGACGTACAAAAATTTTCAAACGTTCCGACACAAGTGAATCTACTTGTCGGTAGTTAGCAGTAGTTAGTGTACGGTAGTTATACTCTCTGATATTCAAGCAGCACTTAAATCTATAGCATGTTCCCAGACCAATTCTAGTCTGGTCTGGGACAGCCAACAAAAACTACCAGCCCTGACTAGCCATAATAGAGTAACTCTCAAGTAAGTCCCGAGACATAAGGGCATTGCAGAAAATGAAAAGACAGACAGCAAAGCTGGGGTCCTAAACTGCATTCAGTAGTCTTGAACCAGTATTTGGGATAACAAAAACTGCTGCACGTGGTAGAGATACTACATATAGAGATACTACATATAGAGGCAACAAGCCAGCTCGGAATCCATCAGCATCTAAGAGAGAGATAGAAAGTCGGATGCTTAGGGTGCCTTTATATAATAGCGCAAATGCTGTGTACACGGATAAAGGCAGAGAAACTTCTGTCTCTTTCCATCCCACCGGAGTTCCCACTTTTGTATCTGTAGAGTAGGGAGGGTGAGTGTGTAGGCTCACAGCACTTAGGCCACATGTGATCCATTGTACATCCTCCCGAGGAGTTGTCCTCCTAGGTCATTGTCCATCCTGTCCTTCTCAGGAAGGTGGACAGGTCACTGGAAGACATCTCCTTTATATCAGCAGGTGTAGGCCAAGACTCACCGAACACACACTCTCTTATTGACGATAACTCCGGACACTCGCATAAGACATACCTGACAGTTTCATCTTCCTGTCCACACATCCTGCATAGAGGTGTGTCCACTAGCCCCATAGTATGGAGGTGTTTCCTTAGTTGAATCTTGGGGGCACTCTAGTACTAGCCTCGATATAACACGTTGTCTGTTCAAGGCTAATAGGGCTTGTCTACTATCTGTGCAGATTATTATGTTTTTGCCAGAAATTCCTCTTCTGGTTAGTTCTTTTGTGTCAATTGAGATACCAGCCAGTTCTGTTTGAACCACGCTGGTATTATTTCCCATTCCCCACTTAATCTTTAGGCTTAGTGCTCTCGAGTAAACTCCACATCCTGAGCCTTCTTTCATTTTTGAACCATCTGTATATATGCGTATTGCATTTGCAGCATCTGGCTCTGTGTTCTGTTTTATTTGAATTTTGTAGGGTTTGTTAAACAAAAGCCTGGGTTCAATTGCATCATTAGCTACCTGCAGCATAGGTAGCGCAGTAAGCGCTTCTTGTCATAGGCTTAGCCTCAATTGGCCCACTCCTACTTTGGGGTTCACACCAGCCGTGCGCAATCGTACCATGGCCATTAACGCAGCCTCCTTGACGTACAGGTCCAGAGTGGTCAGACCAGTAATTAGTTCCATTGCCGCGGTTGGAGGTTCTTATAGCTCCTGTAATGTTTAAACAAGCCATTCGCTGTATTTGATACTATTTTTGGATGGCCGTTGCTTGGAGAACCTTCGGTCCCCATGCAATTGCTCCATACGTCAACATGGGTCTCATTATTGCAGTGTGACCAGGGGACGAGATGACCACACGGGGTGACAGACCCCATGTTTAGTTTGCTTTTGAAAATTTCGGGAGGTTTTAAGGTATTACCTCTATGGGTACATTCAGACTAAACATCAGTCAGATTCTAATTTTGTATTAATCTACAGAATGTGAAATCGTTACGCTACTAATTTGTCGAATGTCAATAATTCCACAATATGGCTTTGGTTTTGACAATAAGTTCGCGCATACTACTGCAGCTTCATGTGGCTTCTTCTTGCGTGGAACGGAGTCTAAACAATCTACCATTGCACGGTTATACCACGTACCAAGCATAAAGTTTGTAGGTAGCGGCTTTTTTGAGATTATGCTTGAAAAACTTTTCTTCAAAAGGCGCTAGCTTCTGTAGAAACGACTTTCGAATAAAGGTGAATTAGAATGTCATGACGTAACGTTATATTTGGCCACTATCATTGAAATATTTAAATATCTACCGGACGGCGAGTAGCCAGTCCTTTTTCCTTACCAACATG
The DNA here is from genome assembly GCA_910591695.1 of Galerucella pusilla. Taxonomy (NCBI): domain Eukaryota; kingdom Metazoa; phylum Arthropoda; class Insecta; order Coleoptera; family Chrysomelidae; genus Galerucella; species Galerucella pusilla. The sequence continues at coordinate 9,511 of CAJUYI010000043.1, forward strand.
TGATTGTCGTCGAGAACCTGTAGCACCGATCACCGATACATTTGATGTGCGACGGATAATCTCCGTTGGTGAGGATCAGTATACACTGATATTGGTCAAATATTTCAATTTTTCTCTCCTATAGAGAGAGAGAGAGACATTAAGAACACACTACGAATATGTAAATTCTTTCTCGAAGCGGAGCATGTGAACAAGAAAGAAATATGCAACTTATGCCGATTGCTCATCGCATGGTTCAATTTAATAGCGAGTAGTAAGAATAAGCTTTTTTTCTCCTGTAAACCATGAACAGATAAGGTTAATTTTTAATTACTCTTTTTTTCTAAAGTGCATTCAATGTGAATGCACTTGGTACCTGCGACATTGTACCTGCAACTTTGTACCTGCGACTTTGTACCTGCCAATTCGTACCTGCCAACTTGTACCTGCGAATTAGTACGTGACATTCCGGTTACATGAACTGAATTCCCATGGATTAACAGACACCTAGGACCTGTCCGAAGAAATTAAGGAAAGTAAAACAAAGTAAAACAACGTGCTTCAACAAACAGCAACAATATTTTTTTTCACTGTGATATTAGTTTTAAAGTCATTATACAACTTGTAAATTTAACAACGTTGTTCATATTCCTTCCCTTCCATCATTTCCAGGTTTGTTGATAGAGAGTTGTGAGGTGAAAAACAAGTCGCCTAATATTATTCAGGGTGGCGCCCACTTACCTTTTTTTAATTACATTCCTTAACTTGATTTATTAACTTATTAAATTCATTTGGTTTCTTAACTTCATCGATCATCTCATTACCTTCAGTATAACTTCAATAACTTAAATAAAGTAGGATTATCCGCGAACCGGTAAGACTAGGTACTCCCTGAACTGATATTAGTTTGGTCTCCGAATTCACACCTGAGGTGCTCTCCACATTGAATCGCCGTTGCAATTTATCTTACCTTATTATTTTAAATAAATAATAGGAGAATTTCTGAACACTCTGTATGTTTAAATACCTATCACTCCTTTAAACGCAGCCATTAGACAATAAATTGAGCTATAAAAACAATTAGAGATCAACCAACCATCGATTTAATTGTAATTATTACCTTTTTACCGTTATAAATAACTAAATAACAAATCAAAAGCGATAAAGAAATGGACATGAATAACAACTTACCAGTAGACAATAATAAAGATATATTTACGCCACTGTACTATTTTGGATCTAAATTATAGAGACATAAAAATACTCGGTAGATATTTTAGTCATGGGTATGTCGATTAATATCACTTTACACCTGTAGCTGTATTATGACATATTACAGTTATTTTAAAGGAGCGGTTGGAAATCGCATGATTAATATTTGTAACAAATCCAATTTCTTTTTAATCATTTATTATTTTCAAATGGAGGAAACGATAAAAAAATTTTGTAAGTCGGCAAGCGTTTGTTGGAAATAAAAAATAATTATTCACTTTAGAACGTAACCTAAAAAAATTGTTGTCTTCATTTGACTCTACAGTGTGGCCCCTGATTTGTTACTTTGAAAGTTCCATTTTTACCTCCTCCACGATCGCTTATATTAGCTTCACTTGTATGTATGTTTGTTTATTTGTTTGTAACCGACACCTTTGGCTCGATTTTGATCCCATTTAAACGAAGATTGATTCAAAATTCCTCACACTCGGCCAGAACCAATGACAATACAATATAGTAATAAATTATTTGTTAAACTCAATTTTATAAGAAAAATTAAAGAGGTTTTATCGTTTTCAACAGGCTTATTGCTTAAAACGTTCTACTAGAGCAGAGTCATTAGCTGGCGCAGGTATTAAGTTGGTTAAAGCGCCTGGCTAGTAAGCAGGAGATCGCGAGTTCAAATCATCCTGCGGCCTCATGCTTTTTTTAATATTCATTAGGTATACAGTGCTATTCAAAAGTCCCCTCCCCCCCTCGGCTACACTTACATTAATAAAATTTGGAGGGTTGAAATAAAGTGTTGTAAACTTCTCTACGAATGATTACAGGTGACGTAATAGTAATAGATGACGTCACAGTGCCTCTCTGGCCAATAATTTTAAATAGGACCTTATGGCAAGTGATATCTCGTTTGAAAGGAATTGACATTGGCTACATAGCCATATTAATTTTGTAATCTCCTAGGTGCTGTGCTCTAGGATTCTGAAGTGCTGTGCAGTTGGAAAGTATGTGGATGGAGGTTTCTTCTTCCATTCCACAAAATCTGCATTCTTCTTCCTCCACTATTTCGAGCTTTTTCAGGTGCCCATTCAGGTGACAATGTCCCGTTAGGATCCCTGTTAAAACTCTTAGCGCAGTTTTACTTTGACTTATGCATTCATTTGATCTCAACAGGTTGTAGTCACCCAGAAGAGTCTTTGATTGTATAAGCCCTACTAGATCTTTCCAATGGTCAGATCTTCTCTTTTTCTCGGCTTTACTTATTTCTTCCAATATTACATTGGGGCTGATTTCGCAAAAGGGTTCAGGCCCCTAGAAAGGTATTTCAGTCCCCCTCCTTGCTAGTTCATCTGCTCTTTCATTTCCTTCTATTCCAGTGTGTCCTGGAATCCATAGTAAGGTGACTGTGCTGTTCTCGCCTAGTTCATTGAGTTTGTCTAGGCATTCCCACACCATTTTGGAACTGATTACACAAGAGCTCAGTGCCTTAATGGTTGCTTGACTCTCCGACATTATAATAATTCTCTGTCTTCTGTATCCTTTATCGATATTGAACTGGGCGCACTTTCTTATGGCGTGGATTTCCGCTTAAAAAATACTTGGGCTTTTTCCCAAGCTTTCACAGTGTTTGGTTCCTGGCCCGAACACTCCTATCCCAGTTTTTTCTATTGCTTTTGAGCCGTCTGTGTACCATTGAATGGCATTATTTCCAAGTCTGGTAATGGTATTTGGATCCCATTCCTTCTTGTTGCTCAATTCCGTAACGAATTTCTTTGAAAAGTTATACTTTTTCATCATACCGTCTTGTGGCATGTCCTAGATTGTCTGATTTCTAAGAAGTGAGGAGAGGTGGTTTTTTCAATGATTCCACTACCATATGTAGAGGGGTGAGGTTGAGAATCACTTCCATGGCTGCCGTTGAGCATGTTCTCATTGCTCCTGTAATGCATATACGGGCTAGTCTTTGAATTTTGGGAGGTTTTCTCTCGTCGTCAATAGGCTAGTTCTACTACCCCACGCAATGGCTCCATAAGTGATTATTGGTCTCACTATGGCATTGTACATGCAGCTTAGGATTTTTGGGTTGCAACCCCAGTTTCTTCCTGCCAGATTTCTGCACACCATTAGAGCCATTTTTGCCCTGTATCTAATCTCATTTTCGTGTTTGTTCCACAGGAGTTTACTGTCTAGAGTTAAACCTAGATACTTGACTTCTTGTCTCCATTCAATCTCGTTCCCTTCAAGTTTTATGGTTTTGAGGTTGAGTTTTCTTTTCTTAGTGAAGCCTATCAAGATGGTTTTAGTGGGTTTGATGCTAAGTCTCATTTGCCTACACCAGCTATTTGTATAGTTCAGACCCTTTTGTATAATATCACAAAGGGTGTTTTCGAATTTCCCCCTGGCTGTTATGACAATATCGTCGGCATATTCTTCCGAGATCCGTCAAACCACATAGGAGTTCGTCAACCATCAGACTCCACATTAATGGGTAATTTCAATGCCTGAGTAACGATTTTCGAGCGATTTTTCCGAGTTTCCAATCGTTCCCATAACGGTGCAAATGCATTTTCTGGCCCAGAAGGCGTTTTTCCAAAAAGTGCTAACCCACATGTTTTCCAGTCTTTTCTGCGACCTTCCTGAACACAATGCAGAAAATCGCATCTCAATATCTGTTGTGCTCCAAATTTCCTCTACTTTTCCTAAATGCCCTGGTCTAGAGGTACGTTTTCAGTCTAAAATTACCCTGGACATTGAATTTTTTTCGACGTTTTCTAAGTTGAGATTACGGGCCAGGAACCAAACACTCCGAAAGCTTGTGAATAATCCCAAGTGTCTTTTAAGCGAAAATTTACTCCCTAAGAAAGTGTGTCCAGCTCAATATTGATGAAATATATAAAAGTCAAGCAGCCATTAAAGCACTCAGTTGCGTAATCAGTTCCAAAATGATATAGTAATGCCTAGGCAAACTCAATGAACAATATAGGTAGTGTACTTACTTCTCGGACTTACTTCTCGGACACATTGGAATATAATGGAAGGAAATGAAATAGCAGATAAACGAGTAAAGGGGGGACTGAAATAATCTTCTGGAGGCTGGAACCATTGGAAAATCTAGTAGGACTTAGATACTTATACAGATTTCGGCAAAAGTATTGATGAAAATATGAAATTTTAAATAAATCTTTTAATACCACAAAGTTAACTTCAACTTAAACCACATATTATAAAGAGAACATATACGAATCCCGGTAAAACATCAAACGATTTTTAGCTCCGTCGTCAATGACCTTGGTCCTTTAACTCGGTATGGCCGCGATGCTGCCAGTTTGAAATATTTTCTGAATTTCTTACCAAATTGCACTGTTGACTCGGGGACTATAACAATTTCTAGTGCGGGATCTAGGAGTTAGCTCTCCTTATACAGTCTCTATCGGCTAGAAGCTGGAAACCAAAGTGAAGGGTGAAGGACGAGGTTAACTGTGGTTTTATAGTATCAAATAGATGGAGCTGATATGGTTTTTATAGTTTTTAATAATTGTTGAAATCTCGTAGTATCAAGGCCAAAAGAATGACCAATCTCATAATTATTATAATATCATATCAAGCCTGATACACTTTGATGTTGAAATGGTAAAGATATGAATTTTATGGTTCCAGTTATACTTCGTTCCAAGATATTTCGTTTTGACTCATGCCAACATGATTGGTTGAAGACCAAAACCCACTGATGATAGGATTATTTAACAACTGCAATATTTGGCTGGTAGTATAATAATTGAGATTTTTAAATTTATTTAATTATCCTATTATTTATTTCTGAATTTTTATCTTCCAAGTTGAAAGTATTTTTCACTATAAATGGTTGACCACCTTATCTACAGGTTGCGGCAGATAAACGGTCAATTAGAAATATCTCGAGAACTAAAGGTATCTGAATTATGAAAATTGGCATGAAGGGGTTTTGAATAATGAGCTATTCAATGAAAATATTGCTGTCACCATTCTACTGCCGGTTATACCGGAAGTTGCACATAACCTCGTAATTTTTAATGGAAGACCCTGTATATTCTTCAATTTTATAAATATTCACGTTATTCTGAACATTTTTTGTTAATACTCCCCTATACCTATTTTGAACCGTTGTTGAGTTGTAATGTTTTTTATATGAAAATTACACTTTTTTACCATGTACATAAAATTCAATATCCTCTAATGTAATTTGAATAAAAGTTCAAATTCCTTAGAAACTATTAATCACTTACCGCTTTATCGTTTACACTGTGAAGTTACCTTTTTATTATACAGGGTGCTGTCAAAATTGGAATAAAAACGGAATCCATAATCTTCGCGTAATTCCTTTTTTTCAAATGGGACACCCTGTATGTGATTAATTATTTCAGAAGAATACGTTGCCCACTATCGATATGTATTACTATTCCCTATACCTATCTCCTGCAGTTTTCAAATAAATCAGCTTTATACATTTTGGTCACAAAAAATTAATTTATCAAGTCGCCTATGGAATATTCTGACAAATGTCAGTTATTGATAATGTTCAATAGTCACCTTGTAGTATGCCGTTGTGTGAAAGGTATAATAATAGTTTGCCTTTAATTTTCTTAACAAAATAATAATGGCACATTTAGGATATACAAATGATGGTTTTTTAAATTCAATTATGATTCACGGTGAGTATAACAGAATAGTATCCAGAACTTGCCGTGTGTTTGCTGAGAGATATCCTGAAAAGCCATGACCAAATCATAAAACTGTAAAACTTTTGCTACACAACTGTTCCCAGTTTGGTCAGCTTAAAAGTAAAAGGAATAAGCCCAAGACCCATGTCGATAATGAGGATTTACAAATAGACATCCTGGGATATTTTGCAGCTCATCCAAATTCATCCTTAAGGGAATGTGAGAAACTGTTAGAGGTGTCGACTAGAACAATTCACAGAACTTTAAAAAAACATCATTGGACCCCTTATTCGTATACACTTGCTCAGCATTTACATCCTGGAGATTATGTAAGACGTGTAGAATTTTGTGAATGGATTTTAATGAAATGCCAAGAAGATGAAGATTTTACAAAATTTTTTTTAAAAAAGTTTACTAAAAATGGCTGAAACCGCCATAACAGCTACTTCTGGAGTGACGAAAATCCTCAAGTCACATGGGATAGTAAATTTCAAGTATTCTTTTCGTTCAATGTTTTTTGTGCTGTAAAAAATAATAAAATATACGCTCTCATGATTTATGACGAAAATTTAAACGGAGAGCATTACCGCAAAATCTTACGGCAAGTAATTGTACCAGCAATGCACGCTTTTCCTAATAACGAGGCGGAAGAAGCTTGGTTTCAACAAGATGGTGCACCGGCTCACAATCTTCGAGGAGTAGGCACATTGCTTGATGAAATATTTAATGATAGATGGATGGCTAACAAAAATCCGTTTCTCTGGCCACCAAGATCCCCACAATTGTCACCATTAGATTACTATATTTGGGGATATGTTTAAAATAAGGTATTCTCATAGACTTATATGGGTATTCTCTTAACCTGTCACTACTAAGGAAAATATGATAAAGTCCTCCACGTTTAACGAAATAGATGGAGAATCACTATCAAGAGCTACTAATGAGAATCTGTTTAAAAGAGTCCGTGAATGTTTGGAAGTTGATGGGCAACACTTTGAACATTTGTTGCATTAACAAGCTAGTGCCTTATTATCTTTGATAGTATTTGTATAATTGTTCAATGTTTAACCAAGTGTTTAACTCAATAAATTAATACCACCTAGCCTATTATAGAAAAATTAATTTTTTGTGACAAAATGTATAGAGCTGATTTATTTGAAAACTGCAGGAGATGGGTGTAGAGAATAGTAATACATATCGATAGTGGGCAACGTATTCTTCTAAAATAAATAATCACATACAGGGTGTCCCATAAAAAAAAAGGAATTACGCGAAGATTGTGGATTCCATCTTTATTCCAATTTTGACAGCACTCTGTATAATAAAAAAAGTTAACTTCACAGTGTAAACGATAAAGCGGTATGTGGTGGATAGTTCCTGAGAAATTTGAACTTTTATTCAAATTACATTAGAGGATATTGAATTTTATGTACATGGTGAAAAAGTGTCATTTTCATATAAAAAACATTACAACTCAAAAACGGTTCAGAAAAACGTAAATATTCCTAAAATTTAAAAATATACAGGGTCTTCTATTAAAAATTACAAAGTTATGTGCAACTTCCGGTATAACCGGAAGTAGAATGGTTACGCCAATATTTTCATTGAATAGCTCATTATTCAAAACCCCTTCATGCCAATTTTCAAAATTCAGATACCTTTAGTTCTCGAGATATTTCTAATTGACCGTTTATCTGCCGCACCCTGTATAAATTCACCTTATCTACAAATATTTTAATCTGTCTGTGTAAAAGTAGAATGTGCTTCCTATACTTAAGGCTCACTCTGTATAAAAAATCCTTAAAAAAGTTTTCCTCGAAATCTTTTGCCTGTTCACTTTCCTTTTTTTTATTTCGAATCCAAGCTTCATTTCCGTATAACAGGGTGGGTTGTATAAACTAATTAATTCAATTTATTTCAATTTTTCCCAATTCACCTAATCATAAGGTGTATGCACCATGAATACACACACTATTATTTATTGTTGAGAATTATCGGCGGCTAGACTTCAATACGTGTATTGAAAACAGATGTAATTTATAAATCGGCATTTAGTTGATAATTTGTATGAACATAAAGCCAAAAGCCGCCATTAAAATAGTGCATGCTGCTATGCAGGGTCGCAATTAGAATATTTTACCATCCAGAACACAAAAATTTATATTTAAAATCCCGCATTTGGTACAGAATTATTGGCTGATCTCGATGAAGGTCTTTTATACAGGGTGAACTATGAGGAACTTCACATACTGCTACAATATACACAGTGTTATTTATAAGATGCCACATTCCTGTACAAAACTGTCAAACGCGAGGTAACTTTTTCACCAAATAGCGTTCATAAAAAATAATAACAGATTTGGAGAGGTCGTTGGAAAATAAGTTCAAATGCACTTTCAATTTCCTTAAATTCACTCTGGTTTGATGAAAAAATGGATAGTTATGCTTAAGAAAGTCGAACTTCATATTCATACCACTTTCAAATACTTTCAAGCGTCTGGGAAATAGCTACATGGTTAGGTGCACAGAAAATTTAAAAGTTGAACCTGAAGTTCGATTCGCCGCTGTGGTGAATTTTTTTTGTTTTTAGTTCTTTTTTCCCAATTTTTGTCTAGAAAACATTTAATTTGACATAAAGCAGAGTTATTTGTTTCAAAAATTGTGAAAAAAGTGCTAAAAACAAAAAAGGAAAGATTTCACCACAGCGGCGAATCAAACTGCCATACTTCAGGTTTAACTTTTAAATTTTCTGTGTACCTAACCGTGTAGCTTCCATATGCAACAATATTGTCGCAATTTTATTCAATTTTTAGTAAACGATCAAACCTAACCAAAAATATACAACCATAATTATTTCACTATTTTAATTTAATTGACTACCTGCAACATTTTCTGATTTCCACCGTCAAACTTATAAAATAATTTCACCTAAAATTTCTTTCAAATAATGTTTGGCTGAAAGTATCATCAATAACTCACAAATTGAGGCAATTAGGTATAATGAACGCTAAATCTATGCAATGTTACAGGCTGTTGATACTACTAGCAAATTAAAAAAAAATTGCTTATATCTTTTAAACCACCTCGTATAACATTGAAATACCTCATATCGCAGGAACAAGAAAATTGAGGGGAATAAAAAAATGTGCAAATATACAGGGTGTATCATTAAAAAAAAGATAAGCTAGGTCCATCCTGCCTATGTGGGTGGCCCTGTATATTTGGGAATATTTTTAAAATATGGTCCAGTATATGGCTTAACTTTTATCTGAATAAAGTTTTCTCGCATTTCTCACGACAAGTAAGTAATGGGACTTTCTCGAACTAATGCCGCGCCCTGTTTATATCTATATAATTTAAACCTATCTACCGGAAAGTGGGCGGTGTGAAAATTTGGTTTGATCATTGTATATAAAAGCTCTCCATAGTTTCTTGCTTTGGTTCGTGCTTCCGATAAAGTTAGACCTTTGCTTCTCAAAACTGTTATCTTCCCATGTTCTCCTTGGTCTTCCCCTGGTTCCACTTTCATGTCTGTTTTACTGGTAAGTTGTTGTCGATATTGTATTATCTATTTTACTGGTAGTGCATTGTAGGTGTTCTCTTACTGTTGAATTTCGTATTCTGTCTCCCCGTGTAATACCTGAGATCTTCCGTAAATATTTCATCTCCATACTCTGTAACTTGCTTTCCATCCTCTCCGTCAGAACCCAGCTCTCACATCCAAAAGTTAATAAAGGAGGAAATATAGTTCTATATACAGTCATTTTCGTTTTAAAAGAGATTTATTTCTTTCCAATGAACGAGTTTTCAAGACTGGTACAAGGTTATTCATTATAAATGTCCCAGCCCTTACCATAGTTATTATTGCATGAACAAAAAATTGTTTGAAATATAAGTTGTGTGGTTATAAACTGATTTTATTATAACATCAACAAAAGTACAGTGGTGTGCGTAGTTTAGAGGACACAAAAAATTTTTCTTAAATGAGACACCCTGTATATTATCGAATTTTTGAAAAGATGTTTTTCTCCTGATTTTGAAAATATACCATATCATACCCCTGTCTTAGACCGTTGAAAAATAATTATAGTAAATTAAACTAGTTACTATAAATATTGAAAAGTCAACATTATCAAAGACAGAAACAACAACAAATTAGACGTTTCATTGAAAATAATGGTGGACACTTCGAACAACAAGTTATTATTCATTTATTGTTGTAAAGTTATCTTTGCTATATTCGTTATTTATTATTTGTAATTTTAATTAAATGTTGACCAAAACGTTTATTCAATATCTCAAGAACAGTGTAAGACAGGGGTACGATATGGTATATTTTTGAAATCAGAAGAAAAACATCTTTTCAAAAATTTAATAATATACAGGGTCTCTCATTTGAAAAAACGAATAATTTTTTTGTGTCCCCTAAACAAGGCACGCCGCTGTACTTTTGTTGATGTTATAATAAAATTAGTTTATAACCACACAACTTTTAACCCGAAATTTTTTTGTTTATACAATAATAAATATGGCAAGGGCTGGGACATTTTTAATGAATAACCCTCTGTACATTTGAAATTTTCTACTTGCTCTAGAAGTTTTCCGTTAAGATTAAGAGCGCTTCCAGACGAGACACTTTGTGGCCGGCTACTATTGTCTGAAAAGAATCGCGCGGCTAAGAATACAATTTGAGTATTTTCTCTCCCGTCACCCTTACCTTTGTCTTATCTTAACTACTAACTGAATGTGCAGGCGATCCTTGACCTAGCCAAACTAAAGTCAAGGTTCCGGCACTGAGGCCACTGGCGGGCCCATTGTGCAATTCCTGCTACCTAGACATCCATGAAGCCGAGCCCTTCAATAAAGGCCACAACCTTTTTCAGTGGATGCCTGCTTGTGTCTCCAGGGGCCATGACAGGGACTCCGAAGATTCGCCTGCGTAATACAGCCCAGTGTGGACACTCTAAGAGAACATGGACTGACGTTTCGTCAGTCATGCCGCAACCCCTACCTAGGGAACTTTCCTCTACTCCTAGGTTGTAGAGGTGCTTCCTCACACAGCAGTGCCCTGTTAGGAGTCCTGCTATCTTCCTCAACCTACACCTTGGTAGTTCAATAGCTGCCCAAGCGTGTCCATCAGTCTATTCCTTCAGTAGAAGTTTGGATTGCCTAGGACCCTGCAGAGCAGAGCGAGGTGCTGGTTCCTCAGCCACTTCCTCGTCTCCTTGCGTATTGTTTGTTTTGTTAAGCCGAGGGTCGGGCCCGGGCCGCAGAAAGGAGCTGCCGCCTCTTCCGCAGCCAGTGTATCCGCCATTTCGTTGCCTTCAAAACCAGAGTGGGCCGGAATCCATTCTAGCCGCACTGTGTTCCGACTTGCAAGATCAGTAAGTCGTTCTCGACATTCGTCAGCAAGTCCTGAGTTGATGGTATATCCACTCATGGCTTTAATTGCTGCCTGACTGTCGGTGTATATGGTTATGCGTCGATCCACATAACCTCTGTTTAGGTTTATCTGCGCACATTCCAATATAGCGTATATCTCGGCCTGATATGCAGATACACCATCACCCAATGGTACACATATTTCTGTCCTTGGGTTCCTAGAGTAAATTCCAGCCCCTGCTCTGTCACCAGAGCATGAGCCATCTGTGAACCAGACGTTCCCATGAGGCTGTGTATTCGTCTCTTTTCCCCAGGATTCTCTGTTCCGGATCATACCCTGTATGGGGTTGCGAAGTAGTACTTGCGCAAGCATTCGTCAGCCGCTCGAGCCAGAACTGGAACATCTTTCAGGAGACGGAGCTTCTTGACGTATCTGCACTATTCCCCTCTTCGCACGTATCCCAGACGCTTCAAGCACAGGAAAGCCCTCCCCGCTTCAGCCTCGATCATATGGTAAAGAGGCCGAAGACCAAGGATCACTTCCATCGCAGCAGTTGGTGTAGTCCTCATGCAGCCAGTTGCCCCCAGACTGACCACCCTTTTAGTCAGTTGAGTCAGTTGCGATCTAGCCGTGACCAAGGTTATCCTCGGCCACCAGACCAGAGCCGCATATGTGAGCATAGGCAGCATGATCACTCTATAGAACCATATGATCGTTTTGGGGGTCAGTCCCCACCTCGGACCAATGGCTTTCCTACAGGCCCAGTACGTGTTTGTCACCTTGCTTAGGCGACTATCAAGATGAGTCTTCCATGTCAGTGATTTATCAAGGATCACTCCTAGATACTTCACCTGTTCAACCACCGGTTGAATTATCTTAATTTATTTTTAGGTTTTTATTTCCCAGCTTTGCATTCCAAATGTCTAAGTTCCGCATGGGCTGTAGATGTCTGTGTCCAATATACAATTGTTTAGTATGTTCTTTTGTGTCTTTCATTACATACACGTACATTCAGCTTTATATTACATTAAAAGTTAGCTATCGACATGATTTTTTTTAATGATATGGCCCACCTGAAAAAGTCATGTTTTCTGAGGTGATAACGATGACAGCTAAGTTTTTGACACCCAGTATTTTCTCATTCAAGCACTTCCTCTCTTCTTTTATGATATTGGGTCCTAGAATTAACACAATATAATGAAGGAGTTCTCTATCTCTTCAGAAATAAGTTTAAGGACGTGGCAAAAGCTTATGGCGGTCCTGTATCTTCGGATACATTATGCATGCGTTGTTTGGAGAGTAGGAGGCCGACAATGGACTTGAAAAATCATAGAATAAGAGAAACGCATGTAAGATATTTCAAGAATCACTTACATTATTTGTACACACGGGTTATACAGGTATCGGTGTTGTCCATAAATTTCGATGGATATTGCCTAGCGACAACACTCTTCTGGGTTATTACCATTAGAAATAACATAGAAAACACTAACGGCTTATAAGATATTTACGAACTAACATACCATAATACAGTTTATTTTCGTCATATTTTACGGCGCTACGAAATGTACATTCAGGTATAACGGGTGTTAATACTTACTGTAAGTTGAGTTTAAAAAAAATTAAATCTCTATATAAGCGATATTTATTATACTTAAAGATATTATTGAGTCTCGTTTATCTATGAAATATTGGAAAATTCTTTTTTTTTCATTTTACTTTTACACCCATTGAGATAATAGTGATTGATGGGACTTTAAAAACAAGCTTATCTTTGTGAAGCTTCTCCAATATGGATACAACATATTTCAATTGAAATTTTACTATACAGAGTGTATTAAAACTCTCCTAACAAACGGAGTCTATAGATAGTAAATACAGTCGATCAGCCTCACGAAGACTGAGCTGGTCCTTTTCACCGGGAAAATAAGTTTATCGGGCTTAAAACCTCCCGAAATTTTCAAAAGCAAACTAAACATGGGGTCTGTCACCCCGTGTGGTCATCTCGTCCCCTGGTCACACTGCAATAATGAGACCCATGTTGACGTATGGAGCAATTGCATAGGGACCGAAGGTTCTCCAAGAACTACTACTACTACTACTAAATGTGCAGGCGAGCCTTGTCCTGGAC
>CAJUYI010000043.1:33397-69437 GCA_910591695.1 Galerucella pusilla
ATCGTTATATATATAGTATATATGTTGAGGGTATAAGGTAAAAACAAGAATAAAAACAGTTAAGTACAGGGAGCTGGTGGTTTTTAGCCGCGAGCGAGGCAGGCTCTAACCGGACCAGTAGTTAAGACTCGCCTACACACCCACCCTCGCCACCATAGACGTAGATATTATATTATAGGTACAGGTTTGAATTTATGAAATGGTAGTACTACTAAAAGGAAATAGATATAGAACATGTTTATGCTTATCTAAGGACCTTGGTTTTTTTTCAGTAACTATGGAAACAATTATTATTGAAATAATTAAAACATTAACATTCAAGTTAAACAATGATAGTATATTATACACCAAAGTGGTGAAGACTATTATTATTGACCGAGCACCAAAATTATTTGGCAAAGGGCTTTGCACCGAGCGGAATAAGGTGCGAGACTTATAAATGTCTTCACCACCGTGGTGTATATACAATTTTTTCCACTACTAGCCAAATTTAAGACAAAATTTAACAATACTTCACAAACGCACTACGTGAAGCGCTTACATCGTCGTCTGATTGACAAGTACACTGTCAGTTTTCGATATATCATGCTATGATATCATGTTTGTACCCGTTATGTCATCAGTCATTTTTGGTTGAGCGCGAATTTTGAACTAATGGCATATTGATTCAAATAATTTTATCTCGATAGGTAATTTCAAGCAGCAAATATGTTAAAGACAATATCATGGGTATACAAAATAATGTTGCACAAGTTTTTGTTGAACTACTACCCCTGAATTTTCAGAATATTTTAATTTGTCCGATTGACCCAGGTTAACAATATAAAAAATTATTAACCACTAATAGAGGAATTCAACTTCTCAGTTGGTTAGAAGAAGCAATAATTGTCAACTTCACAGCTGATGGTGGAAAAAATTGTATAAGCAGACTTTCCTTCAAGAATCTTTGTGACATAATTTCAATTGGCCTTCCCAGGATGTCATGCAGCCTGGATCTAATATTAAGCAGTCGTTATCTTAGATGGTATTGGCGACATTCAACAAGTATGTGTCTCACAGTTAGTGGGCAGTGACAGCTTACAGGAAAATCTGTCGCTCTTGGTAATTGAGTTGCTGTGTGTTATATTGGTGTGACAAATTCGAAGTCTTTATAATATTGGAGCCAATGAAAAGTAGTGAGTTTGAAATGTATGGCCTTGAAATCGTTACCTACCTAGATGTGTGGGATTGTTGTGACAGAAGTAGAAGCTAATCAGCCAGTTAATTGCCCGGTATACCAATAGGTGAAAATAAATGCTGACAGAAGTGATGTGATGAATTTCTTGGATAGCAGGATGTTCAGTGATTAATTCCTGGTTAGATAGTATGGAGGCAATTTTGGATGGTTGATAAGCTTAAAATCTTGTAGAAAGCTGTACAAAGGATGAATTAGAAAAGTGTTGAGCAACCAACGCCAGTATCACTCTTGGAAGCGACGGAGTATAATTACTGGTTTTGAGTAATTTCAAGAAATGCTCCAAGTATTATTTATTTGGATAAATAAGGATAAATATGAGGGATATTAGAGATTAGATAAGATTACGAGGAGGTTTAACTATACCTCAAAAATCCCATTTGGGGTTTTTCAAAAAAAGTTGTAGAAGAGCCCATAAATATTAGATTTCAGATCTATCAAATTTAAAAATTAAGTTGATTTAACAGAAATTTACAGGAATTCTTCTCCAGAATAAAAAGCATTATAGAAGATGATTACCTGTTGACCAGCAGAGCAGCCAGCCGGGAATAGGCTTCACCTTTTTGCGTGTTGTGTTATGTAGAGACATGGCAGAGTTGAGGTTTCTAAATATTTAAATGAACGTTTGCATGATGCTTTATGGTGTGGGCCAGTTATATATCTCACTATTCGTTTCTGAATTCTAAATACTTTGATCCTATGTGAAGATTTTCCCCAAAAAGCTAGTCCGTTAGTAAATAATAACATCACCGGTCCAAAATGGGATAATTTTAATACCTACAGGGAAGTTGTATTACGCAGCTGTCTAAAGATGGAGCATAAACTACTCATAATAGAAACCACTTTGTCAATTAAACATGTACTTCCCATGTATGCTTATTTTCAGAACCCGATCCGACCTAGCTCCGAATAGGATTTCTCAGAATAACAGATCTCTTGGACTGAAATATAGATAAAGGATATACAAAATAGATATTTAATCTAATCTGATGCCTAAGAGGCTGAGTTGATTTGAACAGGGAATAAACAGGAATAAGAGAGTTTCAAAAAGTATGAGGATGGGTATGAGAATAGTGAGTACGTAGTCTAATCTATAGCGATGGTTCATGTCCCTCGGGATAAATATTTTCAATTAGTCGGAAAGCGCCTGAACAATTCTATTATGAATGGGTTTTGAAGATCCTATTGTTTTTGTTTACTTTTTAGAAAATCAAGGATTGTGGTTTTATTTCCCAAAAACATTAACTAATGGAATAATGAATACATCACAAGGAGCTTACAGAAGATATGGAAGATCCTAGGTCTGTCTTGTATGATGGTATGTAAACGTTGCAGCCATCTTGGAAAGTTCAGTCGAATGTTTAAAGTAACCATAACCCTTTTGTTATTGATCTTGAAAAATTATCTTGAAAAACGGCGTTTGACTTGAAAAACAGACACTTTGGTATATAAAGGAGGTTAAAATAGAATGGAATTTTCGTCGTATCGTTTTTTGTGAAATTCTAGGTGAAGTTTCCCACTTTTATTGCTAATACGCAGGGAATGTAGACCGGGCAATACAATTTCCTTGCCTGGTTTGGCAAAAAAATTTGACTTCTCGTTGTCTGGACTATCATGTCTGTGGTGTCTAGGTCTATTAGACGCTCCCTTGCAACTCACAAGTGTATTGTACCTCGAATCTATCCACATTTCACCAAACAAATTCAGTTTCTTAGCCAGAATGGCCAGGAATTCATATCAGAAACTATTCTTCGTTGAGTCTTCCTATTAGGAAGAATCTTGCTTGATACTTGTATACCAACTTTGTCGTTATACACATGGTATCCAAAATCTGTTGCAGAAGTCAAAGCACCTCCTCGTCTCCTTTGTCGACTTTTTCCTATGATTAGACATGAGCCGAAGGAAAAAGTCGGTAAGGAAGATCCGCACGTACTTGAGCTTGTGCAATTGATTTTGGATAAATCTTACCAACAGCATGCTTTTAGTAGTTTTTTCTTCACCCCAGTGACTCAATAAAATCTGAATAAAGAATTTGGTATTTCAAAATATCGTATTTAGTACTCAAGAAATTTTTAGAAACAGAGCGACAATGAGAAAAAGCATTGTGGGGTTTCTTGAAACCATGATGCAAGTGAAACTTTTTTTTGATTGTGAGCAATTAGCTGGAAATTTTCGGAAAATAGTTCTAGTTTAAGGTATTTCTTTGGGATAAAATTGTTGTATACTAAATCGCCTTGTTTAAATAAGCAATTCTTGAACCGCTATCGCCGCCATTATGAGCAATTGAGTTGGAAACATGAAACTATATTGAAATATGTGACTTTATCATTATTTAGAGAATTATATTGTGAAATAATATTCAGATGAAGTCATAAACTATTGAAATCATGAAAAAAAGTATTTTAGGATCTTCCATTTTATTTTTTTTAAGTATCTACTTGAAACTTAGCCAGAATTGAAGCGCTTCATTTTCTTGCCAAATATATACCTATAATCTATCAGTAAAATTTGCGGCGCATCAAATTTTGTGCTATTAAACCATCCAAATGGAATTATTTTTACTATCGATGTCCGCCCAAGCGGCCCAAGTCGTTTTGATAAGTCTCCATTTTTACAAATGGAATGTAGGATGCACGTTCAAATTGAAATATAATTTGGTTCTGATATTCTTCACTAAAAAATGAAATGCTTTTATAAACTACTATTAAATCATTTTATAGTGGCTGTATAAATGATTATAAAACAGTCGATTAAAAGTTGTATAAATGTGTATTAAACAGTCATATAAGAATTGTATAAACTTTTAATAAAACTGTTATACAGCCAAACAGTTGTATAAAAATGGGCCCTTTTTAGTTGTATAAGGATCATTTAATTGTTTTGTAGACCGTTATAAGAATTTTAGTATCCTATAAGATATATCTTGTAGCTGTTTATACAAACTTTATAGAATTTAAATTGCTACTTGGGTATAGATATACATAAACGGCTGGACTAATTTTGATTGAATTTTTTGTGTAATGTATGATTTGGATTCAAAATTGGTCCCGGTAGGTGGCGTTTCAATGGAATTCACAACTCTTAAACTGATAGGCTGATCTTGATGAGATTTTTTGTGTATTTTTAAGTAAGGAACTGGAAGGTTCAGACTTTCAATTAGTCACGGTAGGTGGCACTGCAATCGGGTTCATACTAAAGGACTCCTGAGCGAATGGCCCGATTTGATAACACTTAGCTTAGAAGTTTTTTCCATACGATTTAAACTGGACGAAAATTCAGGAAAGTCGAGTTTAAAAAAATATTTTTCTTCTATCGAAAAATTAACAATACTGTCTGAATTTGGCATCCAAAATAAAGTAACAATTTCATATTTTTCAATGAAAATAAAAATAGTCAAAATTTGTATAATATGGTGAGACAAGACAGGACAACGTCTGTCGGATCCGCCAGTCCAACTATAAATCTTAACAACTAATTAAATAGGAAACGCATGTTAAAAGCTAAGAACAATATTTATTCAAATTATTAAATCACTTTGAGCTTATATTTTTTTAATGGTAATTTTCTTTGGAATTGTAGAATGTGTTTTGTCACAATACATCTATTTTTTCTCAATTTTATTTCTGTGAAACTGAAGTGTAAATCGTTAAATGCCAAATTTGACCACTCTGGTGGTTTTGGGGCTGAGTTTATCTTGTTTGAGTTTAAAAATCGTTTTCGAAATCAACATAATCGAATTAGTAGATTTATATACTCAAAAATATCTGAAATTTATAATGAAAGTTTTAAAGTTTTACTCGCATCGTGGTTTCATAAGACACACATTGATTTTTTTCAATTGTTCCCATATTTTCTTTTATTGTCATCAAACACTGAATTATCTGATAATTTCAAGACCATAAACCATTCAAAAATAATTTTGAAATCATGTACAATGTTTCACCCCAGTTAATAAAAACGTGAAAACAGTCAAATACCGCGGATCACTGAGTGAGTGCAACGACGAAATGACGAAATGCTAAAAGACATTCTTTAAACTGTGCAAAATTTTTATTGTGAATTTTTTCGAGAGGGAGAAGGAACAATAACCATTCCATTTACCCTTTTCTTTTGGAAGGTTACTTCTCCTTACCCTTTTTGAGAAAATACATTCTACCAACCCTATCCCTTTTGAAGGGTATTTTTTCCGTACAAGTATTGTCACATTATCTGCATACCCCTGGGTGTATATACCCCTCCTGTTTTATTCCTTCAGGAGATCCTCCTCCCTGTAGACATCCCTCCAATACCGATACCTCCAAGAAGTCTCCAAATAAGGTTGTCGCTGCTATCCTGTTGAAAAGCATGTTTCTTACATAGAGTTGTGGTGTTGTCTGCTCCACACTTTGTAGCAGCAGCTCTCATGGAATACAAGGAGATAATTAAACGCTCCTTCTATATTAAGAAAGGCTCCGAGAGCTTTTTCTTGATTCTCTAGGTCAGCCTCAATTTTCGACACCAAGTGGTGTGAGGCTGTTTCACAGGATAGTCAATCTAGGGCAGTTGATCATAATTGTTTTTGGAAGAGTTCACTGGTGAAGCGCTAACAATGTTTGATGAGAAAGAGCTCCAAAGGTCAGACACTCGATTTTATAGAAAACTTATGTGGCGTTAAGTACAAGATTGTTTTTTTTTAATTTGAAGCGATGACCAATAAGCCTATTATTGGTGTTCAGAGTAGAAATATGTGACAAATCACAACCAAACTTATTATTTAAAGCTCTGTAGACAATCAATGAATCGTCGCAGTGCCGCAAAGCTTATCACTGCGTAGCCCATATGGAAGTCTTGTTGCCGATTTCTGCACCGATTCAAGGCGGTTGGTATCTTGTACCCCACACAGAACCAGCAGACTCTAAGGCTGGTCTCATATATGTATTAAAAATCGTAAAATATGGAAATTTTGAGGTGAAATTTTAGAATATGTCTTAGACAGAAGGTGAAGTGAACTTGTAGATTTATTACAGATGCACTGAATATGTTGAGACACCGATCCAGTTTCTTTTATGAGTAGAGAAAGAGTTTTTTAATTTATGCTAGAAAGTACATATCAATTCCTTTTATTATTTTTAGCACCATAAAGCATTGAACATTTCGATGCATTTAAGGGTAAAAGCCAGATATCTTCTCATTCAACACTTAGCTTAAATCAGCTTGCAGTTGATCGAATTCATCTGTAGGATTGGGATATAATTTGGTAACAACAGCAAAGAAGGAGATGCTGCGTTCAATATTAAAAAAAAATTCATATTAATTCGGTGCGCTACTGACGACCAGCACATCAAAAGCATCCTTTAATTACACATACTAAAATTAAACTTCTTTCGTCCATCAGGTCAGGCAATTAACTAACAACTACTGTTTTGATTAACTTTTTTTCAAGAACTCCTTTCTTGCCTTAAATGAAATTCCTTATGAATACTTTTTTTTCTTTCGTGAAGGAAATGCAGGTGAAAAAAAAAACGTGGAAACTATACGTTGTTATTCCCAGACAAAAAAATATTAAATATAATTTTAAGTGCACAAATAATAATTATCAAATTATTATGGAATATAGACAATGTTTTTAATATTTCAAAACATTGATTAATATTTATACAGGGAAGAGGTGATGTTATTACAAAAATTGAAATTTGGAATACAGTATATATAATAGCAGTTTATTAAACAAGTAAAAAAAGTCACTTCACGCACGTACTAGGTAAATTATTTTTTCTACCAGCGTGCGGAAACAAACCCAAAAAGTTACATATCAACAAATTAATTATTATTAATATTAATATTGCAGAGGCTAAAATGTTTTCCAATGAAGTCAGATTTTGCTTTTTTACTGCTTTGTCAGCAGGCCATTGGAAGGCCATACTGGCGACAGCTGCTGACTGGAAAAAGGGCCAGCGACAGTGTCACAGGAATTGAATATTTTATTTGACAACCATACAAATATATATTTTAAATATTCAAATGTCATTATACTTCCCAAAAACTTAACAAACCCACTTTTCCGTACTGTGACTAGTGCGGAAAAGTGACCCTTTCAACACCAAAATGTTATAGCAACCAAATTTTTCATCTAACCTGCATTGAAAATGTGAATTTCAACACTTTTTAAGCCATTCGAATCTATTTAATTTCCGACCAATGCGAGAGTTGCCGGACAGGAATCGATCATTTTCTGCCCGCCCTATGAAGCTGCAGCTCTACTATTGATCCAGTCAGATCATTTTTTGTATATTTCAAACCTGTATAATTGCCTCTGTAGCAGAAAAGTGTCAGTCAAGATAGCGCTAGTTTAAAACAGCGGCGGAAAAAATAGCACAGCACAAAAATAACGCAGAACAAAAACAGCGGCGGACAAAAAAACACTCGACAAAATAGCACTGCGACTGTGTTCGGTGAGTCTTGGCCTACACCTGCCGATATAAAGGGGATATCTCCTAGTGACCTGTCCACCTTCCTGAGAAGGACAGGATGGAGAATGACCTAGGAGGACAACTCCTCGGGAGGACGTACAATGGGTCACATGTGGCCTAAGTGCTGTGAGCCTACACACTCACCCTCCCTACTCTACAGATACAGCACTGCGACTAAATAATGCCGGTTGAAATATCTTTAAAAAATTAACTATCAAAGTATGGAAAACTGGAGTACTTAACTTTTTTTAATGTGAATGTAGTTATTATATACTGAAAATGTAATGATAATGGAACATTGCATGGATCCGCCTTTCCATATTTTGTCCGCCGCTGTTTTTGTCCAGCTCTATTTTGACTGACGCTATTCTGCTACAAAGCCGTATAATAAGGATCCAAAAACATCTTATTGACTTAATAAAAGCTGCAACTTTGGTATTAGTCCAATGAAAGAGGACTGAAATATGACCTACGATTTCCAGCTGGGTGGACCGATCTTTATGAAAATTTGGAATTAGGTTTAATTCTCTCGCTAGAGCAAATCGCAAAGGTGCTTAATGAGCGCTAATTATTTTTAAGTGATGAAACCATCCCTTATGCTTAGAAATGAGAAAACTGTAGAAGTAGATGATGGACCAAAATCATACATAAATATGTAGAATGAATCACTGTCTGAGCTACGATTTATATATTTTATTTATTATATTTCAACCCCTAAAAAACCCCCTTTTATGCTTGAATACTAGGAAACTAGAAGGGTATCTTTTATGGAACAAAAAAATACGTAAATAAATACTGTGTTACTGTTAAGGGTTATGATTCATATTTCGGGTACCATATAAACCACTTGAAACCACACTTAAAAAAGTAATTTAAAAAAAAATACTCTTCGACATTGAAACATTTTTTACTATAAGATCTTATAGTAGATCTTATAGTATATATAAGATCTTTTCAATTCATACACTAATTCATACACTGTAAGCGTACCGAGTCACTAATAACCCACATGGTTGATGCGAGTAACTTAAAATAAAATAAAAATTAAGTAAAAGTGAAATAAATCTCTTAGGTCTCAGTGAATGACATCCCAATAGTATGTATATTCATATCCGATGTACTTGAAGGTCCAAATTTAAAAAATAAATAAGAGAATATCAGAATTTCGAGAAATAGTTCGGCAACGAAAAAAATGAGTTATTCAAATAAAATTCACTTAAGGTAATATACAGGGAGCGGTATTTAATTGTACCAGTCACTGACACGTAGGTATTAATGTTTGCATAGGATTTAACAGACGATGGTGTCTTATAAAATAACTTTACAAATTCGAAAACACACTCGATACGAAACGTCCGATATTTTTATGGGGAATTTTGATCAAGATTTGTAGATGCGCGCGGTTGGCACGTCGGTAAAATTAAGCTAATTAAAATAAGTTATTTTCAAGCGCATTCGCGACATTGTGAAATTAGTTTATTACTTAATTGCGTAAATCACAATAAGCTGCAAACACTCCCGAGTACACACAATGATCATTATTTTGCTGCGGCGAACAGACGTTAAGCCTCGAAAAACAGCTTTATCAAGATAAGGTATTTTTTATGAGTGTTTCTGTCATACAGACGCCTTAACTATAAACAAAGCTCAGTGGATCATTAACACCGAGATGATTGTATGTGTTATTTCAGTTATTGAATTAAATTGAAACGATTGCTAGATTAGTCCAGTCTACAAGTTGAAAAACGTGAAAAATGGAGATAAAAAAATGAGCAATAGCTCATTGGAATCGGAATGACGTAAAATGATGTAAAAAAATTGTTTCCAATGATACTTAATGCCATTGTTGGATACGAAAACAGCAATAATATAACATTTGTTTGAAAAAAATTTTCAATAACATTTCTTGGACTTTCCATTTTTTGTTAACTTTAAAAAATTATTAATAACAAAATAATCAACTTTAATGAACTTTTATCGCGGTATCTCGTTAAGTACATATATAAGAAGCCAAACATTTTTAGGTTTTTTATTTAAACTTTTATGTCGTCATTTATGATAGATAGGAAAAAAATCGTTAATCAACAATTGCATAACTTTTTGAAAAATTGATTTAAAACTTTTTTCCAACGGGCATAAATTCTTTCAAGTATCTGGATGATACCATAATTTATTTAAATTTTGAAATTCATATTTGTTATAAAAAAATAATTTTCTGTGGTACGCCGTGTTTAACGCCAGAGCACCCATGTCGTAATCGGCGCGGAGCCCTATTTTCAACGTTAAATTAATAGTATATTACGTAACGTGTGTGGTAAGTAGCATTTTACGCACGAATGGAAAAGTTACGCACGATGCCGCGTAGCGGCGAGTGCGTAATTCCGTGAGTGCGTAAAATGCTTTACAACACGAGTTACGTACTATACTTTACCTAGGACCTACTTGTACTTGTATTTTTATAATAAGCATAAGAAATAACAGTTACATAATTAGAGGTGCTTGGTAAACTCCATCTCTATTACTCTATTACCAATGAAAGAAGTACATTTCTGACTGGTCACTGTCAACTAAGGAAACACCTCCATACTATGGGGTTAGTGGACACACCTCTATGCAGGATGTGTGAACAGGAAGATGAAACTGTCAGGCATGTCTTATGCGAGTGTCCGGAGTTATCGTCAATAAGAGAATGTGTGTGTTCGGTGAGTCTTGGCCTACACCTGCCGATATAAAGGAGATGTCTCCTAGTGACCTGACCACCTTCCTGAGAAGGACAGGATGGACAATGACCTAGGAGGACAACTCCTCGGGAGGATGTACAATGGGTCACATGTGGCCTAAGTGCTGTGAGCCTACACACTCACCCTCCCCACTCTACAGATACAGATACAGAAGAAGCACATTAAAGAACTAACGTTTAATCATTATTAATATATATTGTTGATAATCGAAAGTCAATTTTTCAATTATAATCAATACATATACCTAGCCCTTTGGGCTTTTCACAGTCAAACGTGGCCATATCGAATGTTTTCAAATAGTAAATTTTGAATAAAATGGTGACGTCTATTGACAGTTGCTAAGATGTTGCTAGGGAAGCCGTGCGATTTACTTTACAGCTGTGCGTTTTTTTTACAGTGCGTAATAGACGTCATTACATTGATACCAACTGTGTGTTATTGACTGATTACAGGGGGGGTCGTAGGTAAAATTATTAATAATAGAGGTAGAGATCCGGGAGCTGGAACTTTTTTTCGGAAATTTTCTCCTCTTTAAGGACCTGTTTTTCAAATATCGTAAATATTAATAGTTTAAGAGTTATTAACAAAAACCTAAATACCTCTTTTTTTCATCTTATTTTGTTAATAACAATTGCAATTTTTTACGTGCAGTAAAATTTTGAAATTTTTACTATTATTTCCATAATTTTTTTTGCGCGATTGATATTTTTTGTTTATTTACAGCATCGGTTGTCAGGACGGTAGGTTGTGTTTACTGGTTTCTAAGTTTAACACGTCGGTAAGTGATTTACTTACCGTTCAGAAGTCGAAATGTAATAAATAGCATGAAAACATTTTCACCAAAATGCAAAATATATTTTAAATAGATCGAGAAGTATAAATGTCACTTTTGACATTTTGTTCATTTCGAAGAAATGTAAATTATTTAATTCGGAATTTATTTCAATACGATCGCGCAAAAAATGGTATAAGCATCTCGAACGTTAAGGGTAATTTCAACGTTTGCATGTAGATTCCTCTCGTAAAATTAGACAAAGTGCTCAATTAGTGCCCCCAGTGAAATTCCCATATGATACGACTATGGCTCCTCCGCCGTATTTTCAAGAATGATCTGGAATACGTAACATCTAGAAAAACCTGGCGCATCCACCAAAACTTCAAGTTCGAGAGGTTTCTAGAAATGCATACGTGCGAGTATAAATAGGCGACGAGCATCGCAGCGGGAGTTAGTCAGTTAGTGTTGATACTGAAAGAAAGCAATCGCTCCTCGATAAAGTGTTTATTAAGTGACTCTCAAATAAATTATAGTTAGTGTGTATTTAGTGTATTATATAAATTATTAAATAAGGACTGTATTTGAATATAAATCTGTAAATATAAATTAATTTGTAAATATAAATTAGAACAAACGTTACAATACATATTTTTTATTATTCATCACATCCACCGCTAGAAGTCATTAGCGGGAGCTTAATATAAGTACAATTATTAAATGAAATCATACATTTTGTATCAGAGATTTTCCAAATTATGGTATACATGTGTCCTTGAACACTGTCCACTTAACTAGACAATCTTTAACTTGTCCTGGTAATTGTGCCGTCACTCTTGCATGATGGTGCTGTGGAATGTCTGGCTAGAACAAAGTTACATCTTGGTGATCCTTTTTATGTGAAGAGAAGACGAGAAACAGAAACCGGTCAGAGACCGTCCACCAGAAGGCGCAGAATCCTACGAATTGAAAACGACGAGGAGATAGATTTCACGGTAGTGGCGTCGATGAAAAAGTTCTAGAAAGAATAGAGGAAAGAAGTCGCTGAGAGAAGCGCAAAACGCAGAGAATGATTGACTAGGGCCGGTTTTACAAGAGAGATTTATACTAGGTATAGTTATACTGGGTATAAAGTTATACCAAAATGTATACCACGAATAAAATTAGTTGGTTTTACGATGCTTTTTTACACCGGTATAGCAATTGTTACTCCAAGAATTGCTATACCGGTGTAAAATAGCATCGTGAAACCAACTAATTTTATTCTAGGTATACATTTTGGTATAACTTTATACCCAGTATAACTATACCTAGTATAAATCTCTCTTGTAAAACCGGCCCTAAGTCATGGAGTAAAACAAGTAGGCAACGAATAGGCCACACCCCTAATTCTTCAGAGCGCTCATCACTGGAGTTGGGGATACGAAATGCATCACCATCCAAGGCAAGCTCGGATTGAAGACTTCTTGCAAATTGCCCGAGCATTACAAAGGCTTAATCAAAGCTTAATAATGAAAAAAGAAATGGTAGATATACACGGTGAAAAAGAAGGAGAAAATAAGGATCGTCATTCAAGAACTGACAAACAGCGAGGACACCAACAAAATATGAGAAGAATTCGAGAAGGAAGGAATCGGGCTCGGCAAAATCAGCCAAATTCACAGCCAAATCTTGAATAAATACAACACATAAAAATAAAATGGACAGAACATTGAAGAAGAAATAAACCTACACAGTGCTACAACTGTCAAGGTTATCCATTATGTATCTACAGACAGCTTGCTGAGTAAATACCCATTGCGGAGGACCATACCTCTCTAACGTATACCCAGCGCCGAGAGACCAATCAGCCTCATGCACACACTCTCAATGAGAATATCCAGGGAATAACTGAGGATGCCCACAAGCCTCAAACATCAAAAAGTTAAATGCCGGAGCCAATCCCTAAAGGAATGACACCATGAGCCAGCTACGCCCAAACGACAACTGCCACCACGACAAAGCAGCAGATTCTCGATTCGGTAGCAAGCCTTTTACATCAGCAAATGACCCAAAGTGACTGGATAGATAACTCAAGAGAAGAGGATTTCATTGGAGCCAGCCCAACAAGTGGAGCAACTTTATAAGGTCGCTACAGTCGCAGATCATCACCTGAAGATTTGTCCCTTGAAGAGGGAGCGCAAAACACACACTACAGAAGACAAGGAAAAAGACAGAAAACCGCTGAACATGAAGCAGCCGTGATTACTAACTGAAAAGAAAGACCGTTCCGACAGCCATCTAGGCCGGGTACTATGAGATGAGGGGTGGTCGAGGGCAAAGAAGACAAGTTGTGTCTGTGACTGCACCAGACATTTTTATCGAAATAAGTGTCAGGCACACTCAAAAAACCTAGATTGTTTCATGTCCGCAGAGTGCACAAATGATATTGGGATTTTTTATAGCCCATATTGCCCATATAATATTGTTTATCGCCAACCGTCAGTAAAGCCTACAATGATCAGATTGATGTCCGGAAGTAAACCAACAGTTTACCTTCCTTTACTTTATCTGCTGCATTTGCGGCAGGTAAAGTAAAATGCGGTAGGTAAAGTATTTTGACTTTGACATTACTCGAAAATCATCATCTGTCAGTGTCACGCTTCTCCCTATTACGGTTCGATAATAGTTTTCTTGCGATTTATTTATAACAAATTATTGTTGGAACTCCTTCGACTCCAGGAATTAAATTTTATAATTTTATAATGCTTCAGGGTGAACCTTCAATTCAAATTTAACAAATAATAAGTAGATTTGTTCTATATTTGCTGTTTACTTTGTCATAATAAAATGCAATGAAATATACCTCAGTTTTTTATAATCTGAATTCTGAGCAGTTGGCGATAAAATTATGTATGCACCACGTCAATAAAATGTCTTTATCGGACTCACCTGTTATTCGCCTCGCTTCGCCTCGCTTCGCTCGTCTCATAATTTCAGACTCGTCCGATAAAGAATCACTTTACTGCCTTGGTACATAAATAACTATTATCGCCAACCGTCAGTAAAGCCGTCAATTATCAGATTGATTTCCGGAGGTGAACAAACAGCTTAGCTTCCTTTACTGTATCTGCAGCATTTGCGCATTTCCCGCATTTGCAGCAGGTAAAGTGACATATGCGGCAGGTAAAGTATTTTGACTTTGACATTACTTGAAAATCATCATCTATTACGGCTCGATCATAGCACAGAATACACCATCCCAAGAAGAAACGAAGCTTGTGCTATTTTACAATTCATTTTCTGAGTGCGCATGTCTGACAGTCGCAGTCGCCATTTTGAGCCCGTTATCTGTCAATGACAAGTGATTTTATCGTTTACCAAAGAATTTTCTTTATTCCAAGCTTTTTGATTATTTACATATTTTTGTTTTGAAATTTGTTTACAAAATTACATTTATTAGTTATGGCGCCAAAAACTTGTGCAATTCGTGGCTGTATTTCGAGTGATGGATGATAATAATTGAAAAACACAACAAAACTTCGATATCGATGGAGAAAAGTTTACTGTCGCTTCTTTTTTATAACTTCGTTGTCACAGATATCAGTACATTTTCTCTTCATGTAAAAATTAATTCAGAATCTGGTGAAGTGTAACTTTTGAATATATTAATAATAAAAAATTTTATATTCAAGCACCATACTTATTGTAATTTTATCTCATCATTTACTGAAATTATTTCTATTGTAAACTGATATTATAAATATATAATCTATTATTATTGTATTGGTTTTCTCGCCCTATCCTACATATGGTAATACATAAATACATACTTACACATATAATTTCGATAACAATATAGAGAATAAGAATCATTTCGTTAAACAATAGCTCATTACTCTACTCCAAAAACAGAAGCTAAAACTTATATTAATAATATTTTTCACAATATTTGTTAAGCTGTTAAATCAACGTAAGCAATTCCTAAATTGAGTTTAACAATTAAAACTTTGTCGAAACAAGTCATAAAAATAAACAATTATTATTTGAGATTCTTTGGTTTTACTTTTTTGCGTGTAGCTAACATTTAATTGACATTTTGTGAACAATTTTCTCAGTGTAACTTGATCCGTTATCTGTCAACGTCAGTTTGAAGGCCACGAAATTTTGCCCCCAAAACATCAAAGGATTTACGCCGGCTTCGTTTCTTGTTTGGCTGGTGTATTCTGTGATAATAGTTTTCTTGCGATTTATTTATAACAAATTATTGTTGGAACTCCTTTGACTTCAGGAATTAACTTTTATAATGCTTCAGGGTGTACCTGCAATTTACATATAACAAATAATAAGTAGATTTGTTCTATATTTGCTGTTTACTTTGCCATAATAAAATGCAATGAAATATACCTCAGTTTTTTATACTCTGAGCTCTGAGCAGTTTGCGATAAAAGTTTGTATGCACCTCGTCAGTAAAGTGTCTTTATCGGACTCGCCCGTTATTCGCCTCGCTTCGCTCGTCTCATAATTTCAGACTCGTCCGATAAAGAATCACTTCACCACTTTGGTACATTAGTACTATTAGGCACTGGGTATACCTTAAAGTGATGAAGTTTGTATGGAGTCTATGGATCTAGACTGAGGTGAATCCAATATTATATCTTATAAATAATAAAATGTAATTCTAAATCGAAAACATAAAAAGCTGCAGGATGGCATTATTTTTCTTATTGGATTTCATCCAACTACCGACAATTTTGGAGGTTAAGTATTATTTTAAGCCAGATTATTTATCAGCAAACCCTGTAATTAAGAAATATTATTATGTCATGTTAAAAACAACTTGCAACAGCTGAGAAGATCTCGTCAAGAATGAGTTTTCGTTTTAATTTCAGTAAATTAGTCGAAGTTAGTTAAACTTTTTGTTTGAAACATACAAACAACTTGTGAATTCGAGATTCTGTCGTTAGTCGCGGAATTCCGACTACGAAATATATAATTCTCAGACTAATGAATGTTCTGCCCCTGCCGCTACAATATCAAGTTTAATTTTATTTGTTTGTGTCGAGTGTCAGATGCGTCTCAGTCTTGAGAATGTTATAGCACAGGAGCTGTCACATTTAAATCATATCCATGCATCATACGATATACAGAGAATAGAATCCAGAAGTTTGCCGAATTTATTTAAAACGTTGGTACACTCATATAAAATGTTTCGTAAGCTGGAGGTCGAATAGCTCATACATCAAAAATCTATGCCAAAATAAAATAAATCACCGGGAATGGACATCTTTTATCCAATAATGATGCAAAATACACAGCTCCTGTTGGTGGAGTCTGCAGCATAGGTTGAACCTTTTGGGTTTATACCAAAGGCTTAGAGAATTGTTAGGGCAACCTCCATACCAAAACCTGGGAATAGACGGTCAGGAAACGGTGAAGGTGGAATATACGCTATGTTCAATTTAGGGGTGTCTGGAAAGATTATACAGCTTTGAAAAAATTATATCAATCTGCCACTGTCCGAGGCAAAGATTCCTATGAACTCTCTAAACCTTTTGATGTGAAAAGGTTTTCTACAAGGTGAATCTACAAGCACTCTCTTTTCTTCATTTACGCGGATTTTGGGAGAATATTTATGAACGGGGAGCTCAGGGTATAAACATTGATGACAATAATGACATTTTGTGTTTGCTATATGCACAGAATACACCAGTTAAACAAGAAACGAAAGCCGGCGTAAATCCTTTGATGTTTTGGGGGCAAAATTTCGTGACCTTCAAACAGATAACGGATCAAGTTACACTGAGAAAATTGTTCAAAATTGTAAATTAAATGTTAACTACACACAAAAAAGTGGAACCAAAGAATCTCAAATAATAATTGTTTATTTCTATGACTTTTTCGACAAAGTTTTGATTGTTAAACTCAATTTATAAATTGTTGAAGTTAATTTAACAGCTTAACAAATATTGTGAAACATATATAAATATAAGATTTAGCTTCTGTTTTTGGAGTACCATCCACTATTAAAAATAATGAGCTATTGCTTAACCAAATGATTCTTATTTTCTATATTGTTATCGAAATTAAATGTGTAAGTATGTATTTATGTAGCACTATATGTAGGATAGGGTAAGTCTAAAAACCAATACAATAATAATAACTCTAAGAGTTCATCAACACCTCAAATGTGGTTAGAATCCAAATAAAGGGTTCAATGAAACTTTAAGTCAAACCACAATATATTTAATGTCAGTTGGGACTCAAAATTTGCAACTAGTTTCGGTAACAATTACCATCATCAGGCTGTAACAAATAAATGAATAGATAAGGTACCATTTTCTATTTGTTACAGCCTGATGATGGTAATTATTACCGAAACTAATTGCAAGTTTTGAGTCCCAACGGACATTAAAAATATTGTGGTTTGACTTTGAGTTTCATTGAACCCTTTATTTACAATAATAATAGATTATACAGTGTGGAAACCACTTATGGAATAAAATTCTTTGTCATTATTTTAAAAAATTATAAAAAATGCCGAGACATGTCAACTTTTGAATTGAGTTGTGCGTTAGGTAAACATAGGTAAATTTAAATGTACAGGGTGGTTCACGCAAGTATGCCATAGTCGGTGTTGTTTTTTTTTAACGAAACACCCTGTATATTTGCATATTTTTGAAATCCTCTTGATGAGCCAATTCCAACAAACTAAATAATGTATGGTCAATTATGAATTATACAGGGTGAAATTTTAAAATTAATAATTTATTACACTGTTAAAATAATACCCTTCTTATGGTGTGCGTCATCGATTGTGACGTATATCCGGGTTTTCGCCATGTCCTTTATTTTATTTGCTATTTTGACATATAGCTAACCTTGAATTTGATAAATAAGATCATCAGGATTGTATTTAGCCAAATCCGAAAAGGTTATGCAATTAATAATTACCAGCTTCTTTTTATAACTGAAAATACTTGAGAACTTCCAAAATACTGATATTTTTCCGTGTATTCATGCATATTTTTGTATTATTCATATAAATAAAACAATAAGATTAATATTCACTTTTCTTAAATAATAATTGACCGTAAACAACAAAGTACAGACCTGTCAAGAACTGTCAGTGTGACAGTAGAAAAAGACGTAAGACTTATTGCCGCTACGAAAGTAACGCCTTCATAGTATTTTAAAATCTCGATTGATAGGTTGAGCTTGAGCGTAGTCACATCAACCAATCAAATTTGTTTAAGTCAAAGATTAGGGTTAACGGTTGTAATACATTTAAACGGTTCATTATTGTGATATTTTGATTAGGATTGATCACAGACCTGCCTTTTTTTCCATTTCTCCCTACGTACACCAAGAAGGGTATTATTTCAACTATACTTTTTTAAATTAGCTAAATATGGATTTATCAAAAATCTAAACTAACTAATTATTAGACGTATTTGTATATTAAACAAAACCTGCTACGCCCATGAATTTTATCATAAATACCTAAAATTTGCCTAAAAATGCCAATAATTAGACAAAATCGGTAAATAATGTGGATTGTTTTAAATCGGTAAATAATGTGGATTGTTTTAAATCGGTGAATAATGTGGATTGTTTTCTATTCTGTGAGTTGTTGATGTGTTGACATTTTATACTGAAAAAGTGAAATCTTTCCTTGTCTACATAACTATGAAATATTTAACTGAGACTCATCGAATTGAGATTTTAATGATGATCGCGTACGGGGATAACTGCAGAAGTCAAGTTGAAGTGGCAAACTTATTTAATCACAGGTATCCCGAATTACCTAATATTTCACAAAGTACTGTGTCTAAAATTCATGCACAATTCAGAGAACTTGGACATGTCAAACCATTGAAAATAAAACCACACTTCGTTGAAGATGATGTGAAAGTGGATATTTTGTTAAGTGTCGAAGAGAATCCAACTTCAAGTACACGTCAAATTGCCCGTGAAAATAATGTTAGTCATACAACTGTTCTAAGATGTCTTCATGAAGAAAAACTTCATCCCTACAAATTAACTTTTGTGCAGGAGTTAACAGAAGACGATCCAGATCGTAGAATGGATTTCTGCGAAAGATTGATGAATAAGCTGAACAGAAATGAGATAGCTCTTGGTACCATTCTTTTTTCTGACGAATCAACATGCACATTGAATGGAGAGGTAAACCGACAGAACTGTAGATATTGGTCAGCAGAGAATCCTAATTGGATGCGTGAGACACATACTCAGTACCCTCAAAAGGTGAACGTTTGTGCCGGTATCATAGGCGACCATATTATTGGTCTGATATTTCTAGATAGAAATTTGACAGCTGAAAAATATCAAAATGTGCTCAGAAATGAAGTTATTCCTGCGTTGGCAAACTATCCCAACGCAATAGATCCTAGCTTACCGAATGAAAATATTTGGTTTCAGCAAGACCGGGGCAACACCCCATTATGCTTTAACTATAAGAACTTATTTAGATGAAATCTTCCCCAATAAATGGATTGGACGAAGAGGTACTATTGAGTGGCTAGCTAGATCGCCAGACCTTACCCCGTTAGATTCTTTTCTGTGGGGTTATCTCAAGAACAAAGTAAATGGAACACAACCAACTAGCATTGTATACCTCAAAGACAGGATAACTACAGAAATACGGAATATTTCACCTCAAACTTTAAACAAAGTTAAGGAGGAGTTTTATAGGAGACTGTGCTATTGCCAACAACTAGGTGGAGAATATTTTGAGCATTTATTTTGATGTATTAAAATCAAATACATCAGGTAAGTATTTTATGTATGTGTAAAAATAAAAATTTCACCCTGTATAATTCATGATTGACCATATATTACTTAGTTTGTTGGAATCGGTTCAAAAATATGCAAATATACAGGGTGTTTCATTTAAAACAAACAACAGCGACTATGGCATACTTGCGTGAATCACCCTGTACATTTACATTTATGTTTACATAACGCACAACTCAATTCAAAAGTTGACGTGTCTCGGCATTTTTTATAATTTTCTAAGATAATGACATAAAGAATTTTATTCCATAAGTGGTTTCAACACTGTATATTTATAATATCAGTTTACAATAGAAATAATTTCAGTAAATGATGAAATAAAATTACAATGAGTATGGTGCTTGAATATAAAATTTTCATTGTTCATATATTTAAAAGTTACACTTCACCAGATTCTGAATTAAATTTTACTCCCAGAGAAAATGTACTGATATCTGTGACAATGAAGTTATAAAAAAGAAGCGACCATAAACTTTTCTCCATAGTTATCGAAGTTTTGTTGTGTTTTTCAATTATTATAATCCATCACTCGAATGACAGCCACGAATTGCGCAAGTTTTTGGCGCCATAACTAATAAATGTAATTTTGTAAACAAATTTTATCGTCCAAAACACAAAAAAATATGTAAATAATCAACAAGCTTACAACAAAGAATATTCTTTGATGAACAATAAAATCACATGACATTGACAGATAACGGGCTTAAAATGGCGACTGTCAGACATGCGCACTCAGAAAATGAATTGTAAAATATCACAAGCTTCGTTTTTCTTGGGATGGTGTATTCTGTGCTATATGCATATGATCTCGTCATTTTTGCACATTCTGAAACTGACGTATCAAAGAAACTTAAATTTTGGGAAAGCTCAGAGTAAATTTACCAGTAGTACCCGAACACTAATGATACCATTCTCAGGAGGTGCTTCTCACGACAGTAAATTCAATTAAAATTTTGATAAAACTTAATTACCTGTCACTAACAAATATGTGTATAACAACAACTCATTATTATGACGGATTCCCTTGAAGCGTGGGATAATTTAAATACTAATTTGTTGAAAAAAAAATATTATATTTAAAAAGTACCATGAAAAATTGCATGGTGACCGTATTTTTCTGATGCTGCGTTTATCTAGCTTCCATAGGTGACAAATCCCTGGGAAATAAGTTAGACGATAACCTTGGTATCACTTGGAATCTTTTCACATTTTTTAAGTACCAATTATTTTTTTGTATCATTGACGCCTAACGCCAAGAGTAACCATTGTAAATGGTGAATTGTATCTGGCGTTAATACAGTATCAACTAATAACGAATAATGGTTCTCTTGCTACATTGTACATCAGACATTTGTTGTTGCCGATACATGATCTCTTTCGCCGTATATTTCATGAACCACTTGTCGTAAACTACGTAGAATAAGAGGTGTACATCTAGTTTTTATTTCAGTTTTTCTCTAAATTGTAGTTCTTTTGAATTCGGCATCATTGGGGACTTTTTTGTTTCCAGTATTTGGTGGAATATTTCCTCTCTAGTTAGTGAGGATACTGAGTTATTTAAAATTTTCATAAAATCGATGGCTTTCCGTATGAACATAATAAGTATATTCGGATAGAGAGTCAGTTAAAAATTATTCTGACTATTCAAATGCTAAATTCTATCAATATTCCTGTACTTGTGAAAAATAACTAATGAAAAAAGGACTTTGGGTATTTCTCCAATTATACTTTGGTAGAGTTCATATCATAATATTTTTGGTGTGCGTCAACACATTACTTGAGAGGAATGGAAAAAAGGCAGGTCTGTGATTAATCCTAATCAAAATATCACAACAATGAACCGTTTAAATGTATTACAAATGTTTACCCTAATCTTTGACTTAATATAGTAATACCATAGTAATTTATTTCTTAGGAGTCAAATTTGAGAGCTACAGCTGATTAAATGCAGAAAGTCAAGTATGCTCAACGTACCCTATGGGTGAGGTAAGTTGAGCAAGGGTATGGGGCAAATTGAGCGCATGAATGTCCAACCAAATGATGGGTTAAACGTTAACTAGACATGAAATAAAATTTCTGTTTGATACTCAACTTTTTATTTATAGTCTCTTAGTGACAAAACAACCCAATTAAAAGTAATTTTATTTGAATAATAAACCGAAAATAGAATTAACAAAACATCAATGTATCTTAAGCATCTGAGCATTAAATGATGTTGCCCTACCAAGGCTAGAGGGTTTGCAGCATCATTTAAGTTTTGAGTAAAGTAACATCTCGTAGTCTTTCTTTTGTAAGTCCGCATCCTAAAAAGAATAAAAAGAATATATAACTTTAGTTTTCAGTCGTGGGGTTAGTTAAGCTCAACTAACCCCAATCCGAAATTCCAAAACAAAAGCGAGGTTGTCAAAAACCTGTTGGAATTATACCCTAAATATTTATACATATCAAAAGTACTGTGAATGTATGGAAGTTTAACACTCACCTGATTTAAATCGAATAACATATAACTATTACAGACGAAATATTCCGCTTTATAATTATTTCACTTTTTGGTTACAAAAAAAAACAATGCGCGTTTGTACTTCACTCGATCGTGTAGTCGCCCCTGACAGTCTCGTGATGAGTTCGCATCCCGCGACCCCTTCTTTTCGCTATTTGATGCCTTCTCGTGCCGTGTATAGCTTTCGAGATATTTCGATTGCCCAACTTGCCCCTATGCTCAACTAGCCCCGCCCTACCCTTCTTGATGTTTAGATTACGCGCAAGCGCCACCCATCAATCGGGAGAAATAAGAGCTTTCAAAATAGGATGCAGACGTACCTTTCGTAGCGGCAATGTGTCTCACGTCTTTTTTTAATGTCCCAGTGACAGTTCTCGTCAGGTCTGTACTTTGTTGTTTACGGTCAATTATTCTTCATGAAAAGTGAATATTAATTATTGTTATATTTATTTAAATAATACAAAAATATGCATAGATACACGGAAAAACATCAGCATTTGATGTAATTACAGTAAAACCCTCCTTATAATATTTCACGTTTCAAGCTTAAGAAGAAAACCTGTCTAGCGTCTATTATCAACGAGCAACAACAAGATAAAAAAGGCTTTTCAGAAAACTGAATGCTCCTTTTTAACTTAAATGAACCCCAAACAAAATTGTAGTCAAATTTAAATTACAATTGGTTAGTGTTAAAATAACGCGTCTACCTATTATTATCGTTCGGTTAGCCACTACCTTTTCGAAGTTTGCCAAACACACCTACGCGATTCGTTCCTCCACCAACATCATCGGCATTGCGTTTAACGGCATGTCATTTCACTTGTCTGCATCCGCAATTACCAGTGCAGAGGATCTAATTTTTATTTGTCTGATTTTAATGATGTCGACATAACTAATGAAGACATTGTTACTCGGGCATAAATCATAATTTTACTTCTTGATGGCAAAAAAGTTTACTTCAACTTAATTAAGGAAATGCTTTATAAGCATAAATAGATGAATTTATGATGTAAATATGTTATATTAACTAGGAGATTAGCATTAAGAGAAAGAAATAAAAATTCCTTCCATTGACATGCTTTTATTTATATTTATTGCTTTTATCCCAAATTCTCGTTTGATATCCTTTAGGTACTTTCTTAAGACATTTCACATTCTTTTTTTATACAATTTTCACTAGGAAGCCTCTTGGTTGCTTACCATACATAGAAATCCCTAAATTTAAAGACACCAGGACAACTTTCTGGAGCTAACTAGCTTGCATCTGTAGAAT
Source organism: Galerucella pusilla (assembly GCA_910591695.1). Classification (NCBI taxonomy): domain Eukaryota; kingdom Metazoa; phylum Arthropoda; class Insecta; order Coleoptera; family Chrysomelidae; genus Galerucella; species Galerucella pusilla. Next base: position 57,163 of record CAJUYI010000043.1, read on the forward strand.
GATTAGCCTTTAGACTATAGAGTAATATGAAGAGGGTGTTACAGGGTTGATAAAGTGATTCTCCTTCAGATTACAAGGAACCAGGTGAAATTGTTAACTGCCAAGTAATTCACATAATTCAGATTTAGTATAAAACCAAAGTTTTTTCTCCAGGCTGTCAAAATTTTGATCAATTGGGATAGGTATATTGGTCAAGGTTTGATTATTATGTATCTAGTATAAATTGTAACAATTTTTGACTAGGCAGCTATATAAATATAGAGTTACAAGGCTGATACATTTTTTTTGAAGTACTATAGCACACTATAGTACTTACTATATGACACTGGGTCAAATTTTTGATATCCAATTGATAAGATTGATTCAGTTGATTCAGTTTTGAACTGAAACCTAAGATTCCACTGAACTGTTCCAGTTTTTTGGAAGTGATCTTGATAGCCTTCTTCAGCTACTTACTTACAATCTTATCTTGTCTCTTGTCAGCTTATTAAGGAATTCTTAGAGACTCAACAGTCTTTTACCAGTCTGGACTTAGTGCTTGGATTGCCTTAAGCAAAGCCTGGGTGGCATCATTAAAAGCTATGGCGGCCCTTGAAACAAAGACGTATATCGATCAATGTTGGAAAACATTCTTTTTCTAGGACTGTTTAAACTAGACTATCTGTAAACAAGATAAAGACTCCAGGATTATCTGTGATGTTCATTCACTCAGTGAAATGTTTTCCGATGTAATGCTATCCAAACTTGAAAAAGTATTTACATAGTAAACTAGTGCCAATCTCACAGATACATGATAAAAACACGCAAATTCAATCAATTTTTATGTGAAAACAACCATTAAAGGAAGTTCAATGAATAATTTATTCCATAATGGTGTTGTAAATTTAATAACTTACCACAGTACATAAAAGTAAGTCAAAATGTAAAAATATTTAAAAAATCATTGATTATATACATTAACAGTAATCCTACAGAAATATAGTGGTTCATATTTATATATTCATATTCATATTTAAAGTCATATTTATTTCCAATAATATACATTTCCTATGATATTTTATATTTTCTATCTTAATTTTATGTGTAATTGCTTGTATACAGTACTTTTAATGCTTTTTATATTTTATTTTGTGCATGTTTTAATTCATATTTTACTAGTATTATACTTCAAATTATTTTGGGGTTACTTTATACATATTTCTGTTTATTTATGGTACAGTTTGTTTGTTTATTTGCTTATACTTTTTTATTTATATTACTTATTGTACATTTCTATTTCTATTTATATGTTATGTTTACATCTTATATATTTATATACTTATATATTTTATAATTCACAATTTACTTTTTGCATTGTTTTCCGTTTTATCTAATTATTTTTTGATCATCTGTTTATTGAATATGTATTTTTATTGTTAACATTACCTATGATAAATAAAGCATAATAATAAATAGTTGTATTAGTGGTAATACTAGACCTTGTCTTTGGGTTTCAGTTTATATTTTCACTGTCGAAGACACTTCTGACCTCTTATATCAAACTATCGTTCCATAGGTGATCGTTGGCATTACCACAGTGGTCTTAACCTAGTGAACGATCTCTGGTCGTATTTCCCAAGATTTGCTCTTAACTCTTTTGCGTTGCCAGAAAAGCTTACTTCCCTTGGTAGTAGTTTGTGTTCTATAATTTAGATTGCAATCAATTGTCACTCGCAGATATTCTCAGGTTCGGTTGGGATCTATGAGTCAATGTTTTATTTTTATATACTTGGTAGGTATAACCTTTATTAGTTTTGGACCAGACAGCAAATATAATATATAGTTACAAAGCTGACATAGTCATTTCAAAGGAGCTACTTTTAATGATGAGCAAAGCAAGACCAAGACTCGGATAGTATTAGTATTTGTCTTGAATAAGCGGCCTTGGTGCAATAACATTTTTCCCGCAAACCGATAGGATATTTTGGCATTCCAGGAAAAATTTCTTGAAGAAAAAGTCAAGATTTCCTATCCACTTCCTTACTGTATGAAAATGCAAGCGTAAAGCCACTTAGACATTACTTGACCAGACGATCCGGCTGGAAGCATGTTGTCTGTAACTTGTCTACACACACTAAGACCAAACGTCAGACAGTTGCACAGGGGGAACCGCGAGGAGTACACGAATGTCGTGGCTCCAGTGATTTCTAAACATAAAAAATAGGTTAAGCTCTTTGTTGTGTTTTATTGACTGACGACAAACGCCGGAAAATACGGTCTAAGCAGTAGCTTAATGATTGGGAAATGTTCACACTTGTCAATCTGTTAAGAGAACTGGACAAAAGCGATTTTCGGAATTATATGGGAAGTTCAGTGAGTGCTGAGGAAAGGCTGATTTGCGATTTACCACTGTCTCAAAAACTACATAAAGGTCAATAAATCAAACAATATTCAATAACATTTAGTTTATTGTAAGTTTTTAACAACTAATTTGAAAACCATATGAACGAATCACTTCAACAGGTGGATGAAGACTGTCAGCGTCGGTCGTACAAGGGTAGGAGTACTCTAAACGCGTCAGGGTGCTGCCACCTTGAGAGTCCCGTCAGTACTAAAATTGCTAATTTGATAAGAACCAGAATGAGAGATGTAATTTGGTTATTTGTGTGTGTGTTGAGTATTCGTAGTTGGTTTTTATTGTTTATAGTGAGAATTTATTTTAAGAGACAATGTCGAGAATTACTAAAGTGGAAGACAGTAATGTGAGGTGCACCGATAAGCTTTATTTCCATAATAAAAAGTGACAGAAGATTGAAGTAGTAAAGTTATTCTTCTATGCAGCTTTGAACTTCCCAGCCATGAAGAACAGCGTTCAGTTTGGCTGAAAACAAGTTTAGTTAATGTAGGTATACCTACTCAGTTTATTGCATTGTTGTTGAACTCCTAGCATTTATTTTTCTTCATGTTTGCTATCGAAATATGTAAAACAAAATCGTTTTATTCATCATGTACTTTTTTATAGCAAATAAAATATATGAACCTGATGATTATTGCTTCATTTTTCCCACTTCAGACATTATTTGGTCCATTTTTTGACATTTCATTCAATTTAACTTGACTATTTAATTGTTATTATTGTAACATCAATCTAGGCCAGACTATCTTTGTGGACATGTCGCAGGATCTGTGGAAAATCTTGGGGCTTGAGACCCAAACAAATCTATTGGATATATGTGATGATCGTTAGACCAATGATCACATATGGAGCTATTGCCTGGTGGCCACAAGCTTTACAGTGAACGGCCCAAGCAAAGCTCTCTGGTTTACAGAGACAGGCTTGTCTGGCATTCACTGGTGCTATCAGCTCCACACCGTCAGCAGCCATGGAAATCCTTCTGGACCTACCTCATACATAGAACAATAAAAATTTTCTCGGGCAGCCAAGCGGCTTTAAAAGCACTTAGCTCTCGCCGTGTAACGTCGAAATTGGTTTTAGACTAACCAAAAAAGACTCTTTTCAATAGGAGAACTCAATAAAGTGTTGCTGGTCTGGATCCCTGGCCATTATGGCATGGAAGGAAACGAGAAGGCAGACTTTCTTGCAAGGGAGGGTGCCGCACGTGTTTCTATCGGACCAGAACCTACAATTGGCATCGCAATAAGTTTTGCAAAACAAACACCAAATACCTGGACAGCAAGAAGAGCTTTAGACTTCTGGCATAATCTACCAGGATTGGTCCATTCAAAGGCTTTTATACATCATTCGAAGTATGTCTCCAAACAAATGTTAGACCATAGCAGGCTTGACCTACGTTGTCTAACAGGCCTCTTAACAGGCCACTGTCATCTGAATCATCATATGCTAAAACTTGAACTGTCGGAAGATCCGACTTGCCGTCTTTGTTTTGAAGATGATGAAACAGCAGAGCATATAATTTGTGCCTGCCCCGCCGCGGCTCGAATCAGGTATCTGATGTTTGGCAGGGTCCCTCTCGCGCCCTCGAGCCTGAAATATCTTTCACCAAATAAAATAATCGGCTTTGTTAAGGAGCTGAATTTGTTTGGTGAAATCTGAATAGGTGTGAGCCACAATAGACTCTTGTGAGTCGCAGTGGAGGGCCTTATAGACCCACTCACCACAAACCTAACCTAACCTAACATCAATCTAATATGAGTAACTTTTAGTGAAATTTCAAAATATGGACCATAAATGCCATTATGCAATAAAAGTAAAATTACAGTAATTTTGGATATGCCTCCAAAAACTGTAAAATAACAGGAATCCTCTTTTTCGGCTATTAGCAAAGATCACAACTCTTTCAAAGGGGTTTCTGACGGGATTCTCAAGGTGGAGGGAATTTCCTTCAGACACGCAGACCCTCTGGTCTGAGCAATTCGGACTGGTGACAGCCCCACAAAAGATACGACAGGTGCTAGACACTAGACCAGACCGTCCGATCTGGTAGTGTGTAGGGTGTGCTTAAGACCAAGAACAATGTTGCTCATCCCTAATGTACATTACAGGTTTCCAAAGAGCTTGGTTGGTTAGATCTGATAAGAAATTTTGAAATACTGTTTATAGAAGAGCACCTGAAAAAGCTTATTCAATATTTTTGTTATTAATTATATACTTTTACTATTTCATATGTTGAGCTGTACTGTTATTTTAAACATTAATAATGGACGTATCCTTTAATGATGCGTGATTTATTGTCGGAATAGAAGGTAGGTATTTTTTGATAAAATCTTCTGTCTTGTAATCGGTAATGACGTCATATTTAATTACAATTTAAAATAAAGTAATTCTAGTGTCTCTCACGCTATACGGACATAATTCGCAGCTGGATTTTTGTTTAGTACCTTTTTATAAAATATATATTCACCACATACTGTTTCATTTTTATATCCTTTCATAATTTATGGATATCAAAGTGATCTTTATCCACATTATTAATTAGGAAGCTCGGATCATTAACAGACAAGGTATTTGATGTTCTAGAGATTCTTTTTAGAGATAGAAAAATGCTTACTTATACTGTGATTATATTTAAAAAGAAGCAGGTATACCGAAAGCGATCGGTAGCTGTTCTTATATCAACATTACGTTGAAAAATTGTTTAATCTATTGAACAATACTCGAGTTGAGTCGTTTAAAAAATGTTGTTACTACTGAAATAACCTGTCTATCATTTGAAGATGAATGTCGGTATTGTGTTCGAGTAGGTATATATACATATACGTTCATGTCAAATTTATAAATAATATAGATATAATGATGTATACATTCCAAGAGCATTCTTTCAAAGTCGATTGTTGTATTGGAAGATATACAGGATGCCTTGACGTGTTTATACTATCTATATATTGGAAACTACCTACACGATTTTTACCAAAATTGGTTTATTTGGGTCCCTAGTTATGGATTTGCACGGGTTCTTCACAGAACATATAAAATAGCCTATTATATTAAGCAATAGGAATATTTTTGACAAAATCCTAGTAGAAAACGGATTATGCCATCATATAAAAGATATTGCGGAGTATCATTTTGATATGTTTTGGACACGTAAATGTTGTTGAGTCATTCGTTCTAAGCATTTAAAACGAAGGAAACCTGATTTTTTTGGTTTTTTTCATATAGCGTAAAAGGTACTGGAGCAATCTCAATGGTATTTATTGATGAATTGTGGATAATTAAAATACTAACAAAATTAGGGCGAACTGGTCAATCGGATAATTAGGAACCGAGAAAATCAGGGAAAACCGGAAAATTAGTCATTTTTGAAAATTACTATCTCCGTCATTTTTCAATAGCAAGAGCTAAAACTTATTACAAAAGTATTTCTTCGTATGTCCTTCATATGTGCGAAGAGCAGACGACAAGCGACGGTTGGTTTTATCGCAATTGCAATTTTAATTTCTTTATAGGATAATGTCTGGATGCGTTGTCGAATGTTTGATTTTGAATTTAAAGACTATTTTGAAAAGTGTCAAGGTAAAGCGACAAATAATGAGAAATTGGCCAAAAGCACCGCTTAAAATGAACGATTACGCCGAGCGCCAGCGTGCTTGTATATCTATATAGTATGCCTCTACTTAATCCCCGCTACCCCTCGACTCCGTTACTTTCCGGTGTTCGGTCATTTTTAGCAGTGTTCTCAGGCGTTTTTGGACAACTTTACATTATTTTGATGGAAATCGAAAATATCCGTTTTGTTGCTCTACGTCTATACTTTTCAAACCCGTTTCAAAATTTGAAAGCGGACATTCAACCACGCATCCAAACACGCTGAAAATTATTGTATGAAAAAATTCAAATTGCAATTGCGATAAAACCATGGGCGTCTGCTCTCCGCGCCCATAAAGGGCATACGAAGAACTTTTTTTGTTCCAAGTTCAGCTCTCGCTATAATAAAAAATGACAAAGATATGAATTTTCAAAAAAAAAATGACTAATTTTCCGGTTTTTCTAGATTTTCTTGGATCCTAAACGCACACAAACACACAACCTAGATGAGCCCGTCCCACCCAGGATGTTCCTCTCTAAGCGAGGTACATCTCCGGGGAGGACTTCCACCACTTCCCCACATTTTATCCGATGGGTCTTATCATCATAGTTCGCGTTTAGGCGTACAGCTCGTCTCTAGCTAAAAGGGCTAGCAGATGGGGGCGAGCAGTCTTCTCTTTGGCCGTGTAGCCTCGGTGGTTTTTTCTTCGGCAGTCTTCCGCACTGCCTCTACAAAGTGCGTCCTCATCCGGCAATTTCGGCTGAAAAAACCCTTATCGAGTGTGTCTTCTTTTCTTTCGATCTCTTACAAGCGACTTTAAGCCATTAGCTGAGCTAATAGCTTTGTCACCTGTTCGAGGATCTGTTGTTTCGTTGTTGTCGTCGTTGTTTTCTTGTTAGCTGCGGCTTGGACGTAGCTGACTCCTGTCTTATTTACTGCTGTTTCTGTTGTCCTTGTCTTCTGGTTGTTTGGTGCTTTTGGGCATCCTTTGTAGTCTGCCGGGTGTTCTCCCTGGCAGTTTGCGCAGGTGGCCGGCTTGGTCTTCGGTCGTGGGCAGTCGTTGGATCGGTGTGGTCCACCGTGCACTACCCTGTTAGCCATCACCTAATCGATTAAGATCATCCGAAAGTGGTATGAAAATAGAGCTCGACTTTTTAAACATAACCATCCATTTTTTTATTAAACCAGAACGAATTTAAGAAAACTAAGAGTGGATATGAACTTTTTTTTCCACGATCTTTCCAGATCTGTTATTATTTTTTATGAACGCTATTTGGTGAAAAAGTTAGCTTACGTTTGACAGTTTTGTATACAGTATACAGTGTATGTTCCGACTACCTAAAGACAACAAATACAAAACGAAAATGTGACCTAACAATATCGAACGCAATTATAATTTTCCAACAACACCCAGAAAGAAAACAAAATAGTCAGACGTTACCACAGTATACCCCCGTCGTCACCATCAAGCAAAGCAAGGCACTTGAATTTTATTCTCACGTACGAATTTTTTATCCTATTATATTCAGTAGTAAAGAGTGAATGTATGAGACGTTTTCATAATTATAAATATAAAAGTGCCTTTATATTCCCGACCATCCGACTTCAAAAAAATCAGGCTATACATCGATAACTTGTTGCATAATTACAAAGAGTGTCAGTTTGACAGTTTAAATTATCCGACCGAGAAGGATTATTCTGTCAAACTGACACGATTTGTAATTATGCAGGAAGTTTGAGGTGTATAACCGTATTTATTTTGAAGTACGTATTGTGTTTGATACGATTATTTGTTGAGTGAATATAAACAATTTATTAATTTAGATACAAATCTGATTGGTAGAAAATGATACGAAAAAAAAAATCATTTGAATTATATTACCTAGGAAATTTAATTTTAACATATTTTAACAAAATAATCGAATAAATACAACGACCAACACATAATAAGCAACAATAAGGCAGAAACGGTAGAAGAAATAATACAAATTTTTAAATGCATGGTAATGAGGCTTTATTTTGGGTACAGAAAAATGAACATGAAATCCCTTTATGTTTGACCGTGAATTTGAATGAAAGTGGATAAAAATGCTAGATCCATTGAAAAAATTGAGATATTTGACAATTTTGTAAAAATCTTCTCACCACTTGTTTACGAACCCTGTATACAATAAAGCAGTTTTGACATATCACATAATACCTGTATCTTCCTACTAAATAACCCGACAAGCAATTTTTTTGGTAATGGGGTTGTTTACCTCGAATTTTTAGAAAAATGTCTGCACCTGTCAACTAAGAAATTTCCATAAATATACATTGTAGATATGGAGTATTTTAAACATAGTGGCATTAAAAGAGTTAAGAGTATACTGGGTGTATCCAAAATGATACAGTTGCTGTATAACCGCAAGTTTCATGTCTGTGGAGATATTTACTATGAATTCCCCATAACTAGTGACCCATCACAAATACCAAATTCTATAAATACCGTGTTTTCCAATGAGAGGCCCAGATATAGGTAAATTTTTATAACCAAAATACTAGTAGGAAACTGACTGTGTTATTATGTAACAGACATTACGTAGCATGAACCTGATATATTTTCGACTCGCAAATGCTGCTCACGAATTTGTTATTGGCATTTAACTCGAAAAAACGACTTTTTTTATTCCTGAAAATTTACAATCTACTACACTATAGAGTAATAAGTGAATGAGTCAGGTACCGTCCATTAACAGTTCTCTTTAATTTTACAGATCTACGGGCCAAATTCTTTTTAGCCTTATTTCTTCTATTGCCCAAGTAACAATGAACGCTGATTTATTGGGCCTGTTCAGACAATAAGCTGATTGATGGTGTTAGAGACTGATTAAGCTACTAAATTGAATAATGAGCAGAATAAGCGCCGAATCAGACAAAATAGATGCCATTATACAGCAGCATCCATAAAGCTGAACTACATACTGAATAAGTGCCTCTTCAGCCAACTTAGTAGATATTGTTCAGCATTATGCTTATGTAGCTGAACTTGGGTTGAATAAGCCTTTCTTCAGCTTACTTAATCCACTGTTGTTCAGCCATTTATTACTAGCTGAATGCAGGCTGAAAAAGCGTTTTTCTGCTCATCAAATATTTCATTGTTTAGCTATTTAAAAATGGCTGAACATGAACTGGTTAAGCGCTTTTACAGAAATCTGAACAACTGTAGCTCAGCTATTCATAGTCAGCTTAGTATGCACTGAATAAACCCTTCTTCAGTGAAGTTAAGAGCCACTGTTCAGCTTTTATTAACACTGACTGAAGAAGTGTTCTATTTCAGCTCATTTTGAAAATATTGTTCAGATATACGTAGTCTGTGAACAAAAAATAAATACTTAAATATATACTACTTCAGCCATTTGATATTCGCTGAAATAAGAATTTATGCACGCAGTCGTGTATATAATTCAGCGATTTTAAGGTTATGTTTTTGATTATGTCACTGGACTGGCAAATTTATAAAGCTTGCATTCATTACAGCATTTGTATTTATAATGTTGCTTGGTGCTACTTGTGGCAGTTCATCAGGTTCTAGTGAATTTATGAAGAGATCATTTTGCTCTAATAATGTTGCTTGGTCCTGCTGGTGGCCGTCCATCATCAGGTTCAATCAAGTTCAATTGAACGTTCGGTACTTCTAATACATGATATAATAGTTATTTATGTAATAAGGATCATAAAGACGATCATTATGGTACAAGTCGTGAATGTTATCCGATAACACGGCGTGTGCCATAATGATTGTTTATGATTCGTATTACATACAAAATTTTATCTGATGGCAATTTTTGGTGCCAACAACCAAACAGGATTACAAGTTTGCCAACAATCATCAACTACTGATGTAAAAACTGTAGAATCCATTGGAATTAATATTACAAATTGTAGTAATTGTTCTTTTACCATTTATAATAAATAGTTTTGTACATAGTTATGCATTTTGAATAAACTTTTTTGATCAAACCATTACATGTTTTCCTTATAGAATTCATTATGGTACTTAGTCTTATAATGAATTCATTATGGTACTTAGTCCCATAATGAGCTTCCTTATGACATCAAAATTGAGTGACATAACGTTGTCATTATGACATGCCATCAGATAAATATGTTTATGTAGCAGTGGAACTTTGCATAGCTTGGACTTTTTTTAATGGGGGCTCTTCATCACGTCTATTAAATTTTTCAAATATTGAATTGAAAGTTTTTCTTCAATTAGTAAGTTTTTTTAATAAACACATAATCGCAGATATTTCTGTATCATGTATCATGTAGATTTACAAATAATATTATTGGCAAACATTGAGCATGTGTTCGTGTGGGGTAGAGGCTAAAGATTGATAGATTGTTAAATGATAATCCATGAATAAATAATATAAAATTCAGAAATTAAAAAAATGTATAAAGCATATTACTTTGTTTTTGCTTTAAAGGTGAACTGAACAAGAGCTGCATAGAAGCTTTGTCAGCAATTTAAATCAGCTACACTACACTACACAATCTGCATAAAGGCAGAACTACAACGACTGAATAAGAGCTGAAGAAGCTATTCTTCAGTCATAACTGGCACCCATAATGTCCAGTAATAGCTGTTTAAATTCTCCACTTTTGGGTGAATAAGAGCTTGAAAAGGGGTTTATTCAACATAAGTTTGATACCGATATTCAGCTTTAGACTGAACAATAAACCGCTTAAGCGCTTTTTCAATCAATAATCAGCATACATTGTTACTTGGGTGGTAGGTTGAACAGGTTACTGATGAGTTGATTGCTATGATCTGAGCATCGTTTTCTGTATTTATTTCAGCAAGTTGTGATGATGTCTCTGATATATGGTATTATTAGATCTCTGTGTATAGTCTCATTTGAAACATACCATGGAGCATTTATTAGTAGACGGAGGGTTTTAGATTGGAAGGACTGCAGGATCTTGCAGCAACTCCACAATTCAATACCGTGTGTCCATATAGGTGTTAATATGGTCTTGTAGATTAAGATTTTGCTTTCTGTAGATAGCTGTGATTTTTTGTTAATTACCCAAAACATATTTTTGATTTCTATATCGAGTTGTTTTCTTTTAGCTTTGATATGAGTTTTCCATGTCAGTTTTTGGTCTAAGTGTAGACCAAGATATTTGACCTTTTTGCATATCGGTATTGGATCATCATTAATGGTAACTTGTGGACAGGCACACTGCTTTGTGGTGAAAGTAATTTGATTAGATTTATAAGTGTTGACTTCGATTTTCCATTTTTTTAGCCATCATTGCAGAAGAGTTAGGTGATTTTGACGTTGGTTGGAAGCTGTGCTAGGATCAGTATTAGATGTCATGATTGCTGTATCATCAGCAAATGTTGCTATGAGCGTTTCATTGATAATTGGAACATCTGCCGTATATAATAAATATGAGGAAGGGCATAGGACACTGCCTTGGGGTACTCCAGTTTTAATTTAATGAAAGGTTGAGTATATGCCTGTCGTATATCGAGAAACACTGACACACATAATTCCTTGTCTTTCAAGCTTTGTTTTACTTTACTCACAATTCTATGACATTGTTGGGTCGTTGAATGTTCCATCTGGATTTAAGAAAAAACTACTTGTAATCGTGATAGTGTCAAAAGACGAATTGTAAATAATAAATATACAAATATTCTATAATCCATTTGGTGAATGCAGAAGATTAAGTGCATCTTATAATCAAATGCAAAGAGTGCATATACCGCGCGGCAACGCTCTGTCATTTTCGACCATATTCTTAGCTACTTTGCAGCACTGATCACAAATCGAAGATAAAATACGGTTTTTTTTTATATCTGATTTTTAAAACCCGCTTTCAAATTGAAAATGTCTATAACGCATCCACATCTACTGTGAATTATTTAATTGAAAATTGCAATTGCAGCAAAAGTAATTGTACCATTCCTGCTCTTCGCGCACATGAAGTTCAACGCCATAACCAAGAATGACGAAGATATGAATTTAAAAAAAATAATTTTCCAGTTTTCACAAAAAATTTTTCGCTCCCAATTATCCGATCACTTCGTTGAAAAATGCATTGCGTTTGTGCATTATCTACAGTACGCATTTTGACACCATTACGATTCCTTGGAAAGCTTTAGTGTTTTCTACTAGGATTTTCGTCAAAAACTCACTATTTCGATGCTCTATTGCTTGGTCTCTATATAGATAGTGTGAGCTCGTTGTGTCACATTCCTTATACATGTTACAATTACTGTTTTGTCTGTAA
>CAJUYI010000043.1:84437-106382 GCA_910591695.1 Galerucella pusilla
AATAAATACGGTTATACATCTCAAACTTCCTGTATAATTACAATAGTTTGACAAGATAATCCTGCCGCTTCGCGGTCAGATTATTCAAACTGTCAAACTGACACTCTTTGTAATTATGCAACAAGTTATCGATGTATAACCTGATTATTTTGAAGTACTAATAGTATTACTACTGAAAATTTTCATTGCTTTCTAAGATATGGGCTGTTGAAAAAATATTTAGGTTTCGGCAAGGTTTGTGTGGCACATCGTGTTTTTGGACAGTTCACTGGATACTTTTTGAGTACCTATTCTTTGTGTATTTTGAATTTGGAAAATTTTAGATTCCTCCTCACTGATCTTATAATTCTTCCAGTTTCTCTAATATACAACCGATTGTCGATCTGTAACCTTCAACTAGTTTGGCTTTATATTGTTGACTACGAGTAAGCTTCGAATGGTGAACTTACTTTTCCTGTTTTTCGTTGGATTGGTTTTTTGGTCTCTCTTTAGTTTGCTCACATTATCAAATAATAGACTCTTCAAGGACTCATACAATTAAAGGATGACAATGAGTTTATCAGTGTTTGAATTTATAACTCGTGGACAATCAATATTTTCACGTCTTATTCTAATAACCAATTTTCAATTGAGCAAATGTATCACTTCCTCCAGAGGGTTGGAATTATTCAACAGTAAAAGACCAAAACTGCAATATTATTTTTCCTGAAATTACTTTCTAAAGCCCTTGTTGCACTTCCTCCTTTGGAACTTTTTGTAAGGGCAGAGGCGGTGATGGCAATTCTCAGGCTGAAATCGGGAGACATGGTCTCCGAACAATGTTCGAGAAGGACACACTGAAATAACTCGGACAATACTAAATGAACACATTTTTCACATCAGTTTTGATAGCATGACAACGGAGAACATATTTACTGAGCGAGTAAATATCATCATCCCATCCAGGGAACAGGTGTTGCATCCAGGTATCTGTATCTGAAGAGTAGGGAGGTTGAGTGTAGGCTCACAGCACTTAGGTCACATGTGACCCATTGTACATCCTACCTAGGAGTTGTCCTCCTAGGTCATCGTCCATCCTGTCCTTCCCAGGAAGGTGGACACGTGGACAGGTCACTAGTAGACATCTCCTTTACATCGGCAAGTGTAGGCCAAGTCTCACCGAACACACACTCTCTTATTGACGATAACTCCGGACACTCGCATAAGACATGCATGACAGTTTCATCTTCCTGTTTACACATCCTGCATAGAGGTGTACGTGCCCACTAACCCCATAGTATGGAGGTGTTTCCTTAGTTGACAGTGGCCAGTCAGAAATCCTACTGTTAAACGTAGGTTTTTCTCGATCATGGCCAAATATTTCTTCGGCGCCAGCTTCCCAGGATCGCCGAGGGTGATCCTGGCAAGACTGCATCCTTTGATTCCATCCCATCTCTTAAGGGATTGAGCATAGGTGTAACGTTTGGCTAGTTCCGCAATTGTCGAAGTCGTTAGGCCGCAGGTGTCACTGGGTCCTAGAATTTTCAGTCCAGCGGATTTCCTAGCTAAAGAATCGGCAATGCGATTTCCTTTACTCCTGTCGGGCCCTTTAACCCACCTCAGGATAATATTGTTATCAGGTAATTCTAAAGATCCAGGTAATTCTAAAGAAATCATCTGGTTCATCGATGTATCCAAAACAAACCATAGCACTGGGGCTGGTATAAGTATACCTAGGAAAAAACTGTCCCTTAGCCTTGGTCGATACACAACTGTACTTCTCTCAGAGACGCTTGCCGCTATATTGTATTATGAAAACATCAGAAGAGGATATACCGGACAAAAACTTAAAATATTCACTGACAGCCAGGTCCTGTTTAAAGCTGTCAGCAATCCAACAACTGGGTCTATACTGATTAAAAACTGTAAAGAATCCCTTAACATGCTGACAAGAGACAACGGAGTATTTCTTCCAATATGGGTGCCGGCTCATGAGGAAATTGCAGGGAATGGAATGGCAGACCAGCTAGCTAACGAAATTTGTTAAGGAACCTTCACAGGTCCGGAATCGTTTTGTGGAATCACAAAGGATTACATAAGAAAGGAAGTCGGGAACTGACTAGTTGAACAACACCAACTCAAATGGAGGCTGACACAAGGACACCTACATACTAAGAGTTTACTGAATAAGGTAGACAAGGAACTCTCTTACAGGCTGTTGAAACTTGATAAGAGAAATTTGAAGACAGTTACCGACCTGGTGAGTGTACACTGCACTCTAAGTAAGCATTTACACAGGATGGTCAAAGTTAGTGAACCTATGCTCAGACAATGTGAACTCTACGATAAAACACCCACTCACATACTTTGCTTCTGTGAGAGCTTACAAGGACTCAGTCGGAAGAGCTTTGGAGTGGAAATAGTACAACCATCACAACTATGAAGATCCCTCCAGTTAAACTGGTGGTCCATATACAAGACACGAAGCTTCTGGAGTGGAAGTAGGTAGATAACATGGGTATTGGTACAAAGATTCAGTTCAAGTGCCTGGGCTGTTGAGCACAACCCAAACGTATGAATGAATTACGTTCTAAGCTTTCCACAACATTTTCCAGACTGTCAATTTTTTGTTTACATTCAGATAGGTACAAATCTCTAAGAGTACTTCAATTTCTGGTTTAATCTCAATTATCTAAGGATTGTTTAGTTCTTTTTCACACAGTTCTTCCATACAAAGAGCAGTGACAAGATGGTTCTCCATATTTCTACTAAATAAAATTAACAGTTTTTTGTGATAATTACAATTTAGCCACCGATCTTTAGCTTTTTGTATGGCATAGTAGGTACTCATTATTTTAAAGGATCTTCCACATTTTACGGAACTTTTCTTGTTTGAGATCTAAAAACAAGACTCAGTACTATATTTGAAAAAAATCCCTTAAAATGTACCTACGTTATTGAATTCTGAGAATTTTTGGCAAAATAAAAAAGTATGATTGGAAATATTCCTTTGGAAATAAGTTTTTCTTATATTATTTTTGGCAAAAGTGCTAATCTTTTTTTTAAGTTAATTATTAGTAATGAACCAGTTTCAAGCAAATGAATAATCCAATAACATCATAAATTTCCGGCAGTTATTATTTTCGAAACGTCGTATTATTACTCCCATATGACATTCAAAATGGAATTATTAATTGGCTCCTCCCACAGTCGAAGCGAGCGGCAACTCTTTGAATTCACTCCACACAATATCGATAAATTTTCTGAAAAGAAGCATAAAAGTCCAGACGATTTGTTTATTTTTCTTTTTCGTTTGCATTTAAATTCATATTTTAGTTTTTAATTGCATCAGTTTTCTTAATATCATCTATATTGTCATTTTTATGGTTGTTCGCTTCAATTTTTTTTTCGCGAACTTTAATGAAAATGTAAATCCTTTTTAATAATTGAGAACACACACGTGGAAAATTGGAATAACTACAAAATACAGTATTGCCCATAATAAACAGTACTGGAAATGCCAATTTTTTCCATGTTATTGATATTTTATTCAGTACGTTTTCTAACTCTACACCTTCTCCTTCAAGACAGACTTCTTCTTTGACAATGCCCAAATGTATGCATCTAGTTCTGGGGAATGTAAAGGATGGGTCTATATGATTTGAATAGGACTAGTTTAAATGCTGGAAAAGTCAATGTGACAGCCCTTTTTTCTATTCTCCTGTGCGAAAAGTCACATCTCGTTTTTATTTTTATCTTGAACGTCATATTAAGTGTATCTTCTGTAATTTATATTTAATATTCCGTGATAATTTTGTACCTCTCTATCTTGATTTTTAAATGACACGTCAGTCATTGTGTGTCATATTGTGAATGTAATTGAAATAATATAATATAACTATGTTTTTTCACCTGAGGGCGTAGAATAGTATAGTGAGCACCTATAAGTATGTACAAAAAGTACGAGGAGTAATAAACCCTAATTAAGTATGCAAAACCTTTACAGGGAGCACCATGAAATTTTTGATAAATCTCTTACTTTAAATTACATTTCTTCCGTAAATCTAAAAACCAGGTAGATCGACCCCGTATTTGTTTCAGTTGTAGCAAAGTTTAAGGTTTCTTCATTGTTAAAGGATTAGCAGATAAGCAATAACGCAATGCAGTGGTGTGTATTTTGGAAAAAAAATACGTTTTAAATTATAATATAATAAAAAATGAAAAGAAATAATTATTGGAATACATTTATTACTTACATTTTATTCTATATCCGACTCGGAAGAGGAAGAATCGTTGTTGACATTAATAATAATAGGGTCGATTAAATCATCACAAATATTGTCAATTTTCCACATATTTGCCTCTACTTTGATAACATGCTCGATACAGTTTGTCGAATTTTCCTTACTAACATGACTTACAGCACTCTCAAACAATTTCACAATCACAACATCGTTTATTTTAAAAGTAGTATTTTTTTTCCAACTTCCCCCTTTACCTGAGCCCATATTAATTCTATGGGATTAAGTTCACAATGATAAGGGGGAAGTCGAAGAACTGATATACCACGAGAAGAAGCCATTTCTTCTACAATGTAGGTTTTGTATTTATTCTTGTTCATTTTTGCAATTCTGTAAAGTTATTTCCTCAGTGGATCTTTTGGAAACTTAATATTTTTCGAAATAAGCCACTCCAAAAGCTCTGCTTTACGCCAACGACTTGTGGGCAATGCTTCTCGTAACCGTGAATGGTAACTTGCGTTGTCCATAACAATAACAGCCCCTTTTGGAATCAAATCCAACATTTGAACAAACCATTCCTCGAAGACATCCCCATTCAGATCTTCGTGATAGTCCCCCGTGCGTTTTGAAATAAAAGTTAATAATCCACCATCAACAAAACCTTCAGAACTTCCAACATGGACAATGATAAGTCTTTTTCCTTTTCCAGATGGTGGCTGCAAACCTAACGACAAACCTTCCACGAATGCCTGCCTTCCGCTTTTAATGTTTTCATCTTGCCAAGATTTGGAAACTGTATATCCAGCATTTATCCATGTTTCGTCTAAGTAGAAGATTTTCAAATTTTGTTCTCTGGCATGTCGAATGCTTCTTAAATAGTCTCTTCTCCAAAAAACTATTTCCGGTTTATCTATCAAGAGAGATTTTCTATGATGTTTTGTATATCTGAAACCCACATCTTTCAAAAGTTTGCATATTGTCAATCTGGAGAATTTGGGATAGTCCGTATCTTCTTGCACTAATGTCATAATTTTGTCAAGTGTTGGAATTTCCTTTCGTAAATAAAATCTATGGACTTTACGCCTTAGTCTTTGTTTTAATGACTCATCGATCTCAATTGGTTTTCGGCCTGAAGGAGTTTTAGGGGGTTGAAGAGTTCCATTCTTGCTTTCTATTAGTAATCTATAAATTGTGGATTTAGCAACACACAACATAGCAGCCGTTAATTCCACAATATCATCAACACTTGCACTTGGATCCTTGTTTTTCAATGATATATAACAATTCAATATCAGAGTTTTTTCATTTAAAGATAATGGACCTGTTTTTGGTCGTTTAGATGGTCCTTGGCTTATCGACATTGTTTGGTACTTGCACAATTAACAGTCATAGTCTCCGCCCCGCTCTCGGTATGCTTGTTCAATTGGTTGTATTAGGAGAACGACATATTCTCATAAGAGGACGTCTTCTTCAAAGGGCTGTAGCTTCCTTGGGAAGCATTATCGGATTGAAATAATTTGAGCTACATCGACTTGAAATCACCTCTAGTAACTGTAGTTTCCGAATGGCAGGAAAGTTTCTGGACACCCTGTAAATATGTATATTATTTTACAAAGTAATACAAAATAGTACCCACATTAAAAAAATTTTTTTGGTTCAAAATTAATAGTATGTATATGCCCCAGTCGTGGAAATATCTCTAGTCGCTTCTTAGGCATTGAAAAACGACCGACGTTTGCAACTGGCATTAAAATCTTATGATCTGTAACCTACTGCTCGATTTTAAGAGACGTAAGCGGTGATAAACGTACACTTGAAATATTTTAGTAACTGCTGTGAAATTCAGCGACATTAACTCAACTAGATACCAACAATAAATTAATTTGGTAGATTTCACATGAACGTTTGCCAGAAAGTTGTAGGAGTATGAATTGCTTCACGTGTACACACTTTCTATATTTGTGAGATGTACCGACACACACATGACAAGTTAATGGTGATGCCTTGATATTAAATTTGTTAACACATTAGAAATACTTAATATTTTTTGGTTACACTTATTTATTTTAGCAATATACAACTGAAAGTGCAATTTCTCAAAAAAAAGTTGTGGGAAAGTTGAAGAAATTCATTTCATTAAATATTAGATTGGATTTGATGATGTGGCTAATTTACATACTCATCCGCTATTTTTCAGATTTATTGTGGTCCCATTTTCCCATTTCCCAGTCCTACTATTTCCTTCAATATTTATCCTTTCATGTAACTTCTTTCCCTTGTATTATTATCTCCTAATACAAGAAACCCACATTCGCAATACTCAGTGACATAGGATATGCTCTATAGTTCCCTCCTCTAAATGACAGAATCTGCATATGGCTAGATGGCAAGCTCTATTTTATCCTCAAATCCATTCACGTATCCAAATAGGTTGACAATATTTTGCTGTTTTTTTGTAGCTCCAAATTCAATTCGTTATGGTGAGGTTTGTTGAAAATGAAAAGTCTCCTGAACATTGTGCATGAACCATTTGTTGTTGTAATCCTCTAACAATAGGTGACTTTCACTGAGACCTAAAAGATCTATTGTGCCCCTTCACTTCTACTTTGTTTCTGAGGAGAGTCTCAAAAACTAGTAGCTCTAGTCCTATTTCCCGGAGAAATTTTAGAACATCTGCAGGCTTCAGCTTAGGTTAATGTTTTTCTTCTATCCAGTAATCTTCCAGGTGCTGTGATAGGATTTTGAAGTGCTGTTCAATTAGAAAGTATGTGGATGAAGGTTTCTCTTTCCATGCCACAAAATCTTCATTCTTCTTCCTCCACCATTTTGAGTTTTTTCAGGTGTCCATTCAATCGGATTCCTGTTTTACTTTGACTTATGCATTCACGATCTCAACATCAATAGGTTGTAGTTGTAGTCACCCAGAAGAATCTTTGATTGTCTAAGCCCTACTAGATCTTTCCAATGCTCAGATCTCCTCTTTTTCTCGGCTCTACCTATTTCTTCCAATATTAAATTGGGACTAATTCCGCAATGGGTTCAGGCCCCCAAAAGGGTATTCCAGTCCGCTACTTTCGATTTTCTATTTTCGTTTGCTATTTTTATTTTCCGCGAATACATACTTATATACACACACCAAATATATTGGTAAAATATATTGGTTGGAATATAGCTAGAACAATAATTATTAACTACCTCTACCCGACCCACTTGACTCAACCTTCTTATACAAAGTGTCCCGTAAATAAGTTCCGTAAATTTGAGGCATCATAGATTGTTAAGAAATATTCAAAATACCCAAATACAGCTTTTCTCTAACATTCTTAGTTTGTGAGATACAGCAGAAGAAATACACAATTTAATCTTCCCAAGGGATGAAAGTACGAATTTAAAACTTTTTGTGGGTCATTATCTCTTCAAAAAACATCATCAATAGTATTAATTTGGTAGAATTCCGATTAGCCAGTGGCGTGGTACGAGGGGCTCATAAACTTTTATTGTACCATATTTTTGAAACACCCTATATTTAGACCTAAAGAATTTTGTCTACAATTCTTCTTTAAATTTTCTACATAAAAGGTACTCTTTGTGAAACTCTATAGAACACTTCATTTTTAAGATTTTTAACTTTTTATTGCAGTAAGACACTTTTTTATGTTGTAAATTTTTTTCAGTAATAAATTTCTCAACACTTCATCTTTCCTTAAATTAATTCGTACTTGTTAAAATCGTAAAATAAATAAATAAATAAATAAATAAAAAGTTAAAAATCTTGAAAATGGAGTTCAACTATTGAGTTCAACCAATAATACCTTTTATATGGGAAATGTAACGAAGAATTGCAGTCAGAAGACTTGAGTTCTAAATACGGGGTGTTTCAAAAATATTTTACAATAAAAGTTAACGAACCTCTCGTAGGTATCTTATTTTTGCTGTGTTTTGAAGAGACAATAACCTAAAAAAATGTTCAAATTTTTGCTTTCATTCCCAGAGACGATATGAAATACAGCCTGTATCTCACAAACTAAGAAGCCGAATACAATTTTAAATATTTCTTAACGATCTATCATGCCTCTAATCTACAGGACACCTTCTATACGTGCGTGTATCTTCTAGAATATACGAATGTGATCGAGCAGGATCAGTCCAATTTCCAGTAAATGTAAGAATTGTGCATTTTTTGTTTTTGACGAAAATCTAAACATTTAGAGACCTTTTCCTCGAGGGACATTCCTAATTTCACTGTTTCAATTTTAAAATCGTTTATCGCGAGCATTATAAAACCGTCGAAAAGTAGTGAAATATTTGCTTCGCTCTGGCCAGCCATCATCGTCTTCATTCAGAACCAGCTAATTTTCACATTCATAAAATGTATTGTGAACAGTGATGATGAGACATACACTCAAGAGTTTGACATCGAAACTTATTGAGTCCATACGTAAATAAAATAGAAACTTTTTAACTGTGGTACTATTCCTAAAAATTTATTGGATCTGACAGAATGATAAGCTCTTGGACAGCTACACAAATATATTAAAAGTAGAAGGGTCGCATATTTGGTCATATTATCAGTGGCAATAGGAATTAATCCTTTGGCTGATTCTTCAAGGAAAACCCGAAGGCGGCAGGAGGTGGATAGATCGTGAGAGGCTGTCATGGCTAAGACATACTAGATCTTGGAGCGCAGTGGTGATAGAGCAGCTTTTCCAAACAGATAACAGTTCCAGGAAATTGCCATAGAGATAGCTGAAACTTAAGAATAAGCATGGCATCGCAAGAAGAAGAAGCTGCGGCATTTGAGAGACTGAATTCGCAAAAAAACAGATTTCTAAAAAGAAAACTGATAAATTCTGCATCACAATAACTCACCATCTCACAGGGCAATGATTGTGAACTAATACATGACCAAAAACTTTTCCTGATATGGCTCCGGTCGACGTTATCCTTTTACAGTCGATAGAGGACATAAAAGAGAACTTGATTATTTGCTAATTCGTTCGTGTATCCTTCCAAAAAGGACCTATTTTCAAGGTGATACAACAAATTTGGATGAATTTTAAGTTTCATTGTCGAATTGGTACTTTTTTAACATAATACTATCTCAAGAATTATTATATCGGAATTTTTTATGTATAGAAAACTTTTGACGGTGTTCAAAGGAGCGTCCAGCTGTGATTTTAACCCGAAAATTTTCTCTTACAACAAACCATGTTTTGCAAATATCCCACAGGTGTATCAGCTACTTTGTAGGTTGGCACGCATGACCAAAAGATATTTATGAAATTCCTCGATTCAAATAAACCTCGGCTGGTATCGAAAGATTCCTTTTCAAACGATAAATTTGACTCTGTGGGAAACTTACCTTCATAGTATGGTAGCTTCTGCGTTTATTTTCATTTTATCAAAAATATAACATGTAAAAGCCGTAACAGAACGTATTGGTTAACTGACAATATTTCGTAACTAATTTTCTTGGAGAGTTATACCCTTAAATCATACCATCTTGTAGCATGTCCCAGGTTTTCTGATTTCTAAGGAGTAACGAGGAGAATTTGATGATTCCTTCTCTGCTTATTCTGTATCTTGTTCTTTCTGCGACACTTTCCATCACCATATAGTGGTGTGAGTTTGGGTATCTTCTCATTGCTCCTGTTATGCATATACTAGTCTTTGAATTTTGGAGAAATCTTCTACTCCACGCAAAGGATCCATAAGTGATACTTGGTCTAACTATGGCAGTATACATCCAGCTGAGGATTTGTGGATTGGATTTGGAAATACCCTGTAAATTTAAATTGAATTTATTCAAGGAATATACCTAGTAATATTATAGCTCTTTGGTGACTGAAAATGCATACTTCTTATTTCATCCACAACAAGGTTACAATGAGATCGAAAATGTCGTGAATGGCTTCAAGAAAAGGTAGTACTAGTGTCATTTTTTGCTGACACTTTCATATTTTTGGAAAATTTAATCAACCATTCTACAGATATGCTGAAAAAACAGTGCTCATTTTCTAACAAAAAGCATAGAATACATATTTGTGAGAAAAATTCAACTACACTGAACACTTTTCTTTTGTAAAGGTCGAAGAAAAAAACGAACAATTTCTCATACTAATGTTTGTTCGTAGGTCAAAAGAAAACGACAGAAAGTTGCAGTACATTACGGGCCTTTCTCATATCTCATATTTGGAAGTTATGAGCCCAATTAGTTAAAAATTAACAACTTAGCCAGTTACTATCATGTCAACATAAAAAAACGTGAATAGTTTATTTCCCTTTCAATTTACTGGGTTTTGATTTCCGTGTTGCTGTAACGGTTATTGAAAATAAGAAAAAAATTAATGAACTCATTTATCAATACGTGCTTTTATTGTTTAAAATACCATAAAAGTTGAGGAAGTTTGTAACTTCGAAGATTGTGTTTTAATATATCATGATTTTTAGCCACCAAGTTTATGTAAGGGTTTGTTTGCTCTTTTGCGCAATAAATTTACAGCCAAACAACGCTTTTGCATACTTTCAATAAGGTCGTTGAAGTCGCCTTCATCAATTTATCTCCAAAATTGGGGCCACAGCAGTCAAGCTCTTGGAGTGTATAGTTTTGGCATCGGTAGGAGGCGAGAAAACATGGCGGTATCTGTCATAAAGGTACAAATTGCGTACAGTACTTATTTTACCAGGTAGAAGTGAAAAAACAAAGGTCACTGACAATACCAACGCCACTGGATAAATCAATATCAGTCAATAGAGTACACGCTTATTCCATATTCTGCTTGGATATTAATTTATAATAGTAAATATGATATCAAAAATTACTAATAATAGGAAATATACCAGTTTCCATTGGAAATTACTCCCAAATTTTAAAATAAAATTCAAATTTCAATGCACTTTCCGACCACAATCCGAGGATTTCCGAACGCTACCGATGATACATGTGATATAATATCTCTTGTGTTCACTTATGTCAATATGGCCGGTATTGCATTAGGTTATGTGTAGTTGTGTGTTTATAGTCAAAAAGTTGCTTCAATGCAGAGGAAATAAGAGGAGTTGAAGCATTATCGTAAGTACGATTTAAACTATGTTTTATTTATATAATATATACCAACCATATTTCGATGTGTGGTCGTAAGAAAATGATTTTTTATGGTTGACATATAGGTACATAAACTGAAATTATTTAAGAATAAAAATTACCAGCATAGAAGTAGGTACTTACATTAAAATGGCCTTCACAAACAAAAGTAATGCCCTTCTCCTAAGTGTATTTTTGCTTGCGCCACCAGGTGAAGTAACAAATATTTTGTATGGAGTTTTAATAGACGTTGATTTACACACTGGAACAATGCAATTCTTGGAATACAAAGTTTTTTTTTGGCTTCATCCATTTTTAAAGCTGTCAGAAACAAATTAGGTCACAAGAACTTAAAGCGTGATGCACGAATAAGAACGTAAACAAATGACGTCACACCATGGGGTAGCCATCTTTATGATGTAAAGCGCGTTTTGGCGGACTTTCAAATTTTATGATTTTCAAAATCATTTAAAAGTAATGTTTATATATATTTTTTAAAATAGGCATGAAAGGTGTTAGTAGTCCTGATAAACCGTCAATTCCCACCAATAGTGAAATTTATGCTTGTACACTATTGAGGAAGTGAGAGGGAAGAGCACACGCACGCGCTTGCCAATAAGAACTCAGCTTTTGATAAAAATAACCAATTATGTAATTCGGAGAGTGTAGTAATTATGGGTTCATCTTTTAATATTCATAAATTGGAAAAATAATGTTAATAGAAAAAATCCAAAGAAACAAGCACATTAAAGAATTAACGTTTAATCATATTGTTAATATTCTTTAAAATAAAAAGTCCCTTTTCTAATTAAGATCACTACATACCTAGCACTTTATCTTTTTCATGGTTAAACGTGGCAGTATCGAATGTTTTTGACTGCATTTATTTCACGGCTTCAGATAAACTTGCCATAGTATATGTGGGGCTGGCTCATGAGAATTCAAGATTTTTAAATGGATAACATTCATTTTACATCGTTAGGACAACTGAAGGATGTCCTCAATTTGGAATACTTCCACCATTTCAATGGAAGCTAATTGTGGATGACTTGACCTGCAGGTTAAATGATCAAGACATATGGACCCAGAAGTAATCATGATTGTCCTGCAAGAAGTACTATGAGCAGTGGAAGGATGGTGCCTTAAAGGGGACCTTTCAGTCAATCCAAAAATTATCAAACTAGTTGTTTTTACGAATAGCAGAGTTCTCCCTCATGGTAGAGTACTGCTGTTCGAAGAGGAACTACAAGTATCCAAAGAAGTTATATATCTGGGAGTGACCCTTGAATCCAAACTGAACTGGAAGACACACCAGGACGACTAGGCTTTTCTGGCTATGCAGAAGAGTTATGGGCAAAATTCAGTGAATATACTAAGTGCAATCCAGAGACAAGCCCTCCTTGGTGTTACCGGGACAATAAACAGCACGGAGCTGCTATCAGCCCTTATTTCACTTTCTCCATTGGAAGTTCTTGTAATGACGGAGGTGATGATGGAAATTTTTATGCTGAAATCAGGAGACTTATGGTCCCCAACAATGTTCAAAAAAGACACTCACAATTCTGGATGAAACCATATTTTACATGAGTTTTGATAGCGTGACACCAGAGAGAGAACATTAGGCAATATTTTGTTCTTCTAGGTCTTTCCTGAAAATGTGATAATTTAAAGAAGAAAAATATATTCACATTGGAACAAAAATTATTTTCGATTCCAACTAGAATAAATTAGTGTACAGCTTTTTGTATGGAATTTAAGTTTCCTCCAATCAACAGTTTTTGAGTTGCAGAGCTGGAAACTAAAAATGTTGAAGCTAAACTTATTAAATTTGGAGAAATTTTGAGAGCTTCTTGAAGCTTTTTTTTTAATTGAGGACAGGTGTTTTCTTAGTTTTCTTGCAAACTAGTGTAGTTAGTACAAAATATGCAAGACCAAATTATTGTGTCACTATGGAAACCGGGAAGTTTTCTATTTCAAGATTTGAAAATTTGGAAAAATTACGTATAGACAAAATCATTATTCTCATTTTCAAAAATTTGCTACTGAAGGAAGTATATAAAGTTTTCAAGAAGCTTCACGGTTGGGATTTCGTTAAGCTTGTTCCCCAAAATAATTATTAATTGAATTACTTTATCTTGATGGTTCTTACTAATTTTTAAACAAGATGAAATGTTCTGATTGATCTACATATTTTCCATACAATTAATCTTAATAAAAATTGGTAATCAGTAATATATCTTTAAGCTCAATGTTCTTGTAAAACGATTAAAGTGTCTCATTTTAATTTCATTTTAATCTGAGATACACGATAGACATTTTTTAAGTTCATTTATATTATTAATGATCTTAAAATTATTTCCTTAAGACGCTAACTCGGACACTTTTGATTTAAACAAGACTTAAAGTGAACTTAAATCATTAAAAAAAACACCCACAAATTTTTAGCAATGTTTTATTAACTGGAAAATAAATGATGATATACAGGATGTCCCAAAGCGTGAATTTACCTTCATAAAGCAGTTTTTTTCTCAAAAATTGCGAAAAATATTTAAGAATAAAAAATCTTTTGTCTTGAGGATACCAGAACATTGTTTTTCAACCTTCACAGTTCCTTATAGATGTTCTGGGGATGAGGTAAGAGTTACGCGATGGTTTTTGTTCCAGAAATTGTATTTGTCAGTTTTCTCAACGATTTTACTTGGACGATTTGTAAAATGGGAATTGACCGTTCAACTAAGGAGCAACAACTACTTCCCGGGCTATAGGCACCGGCGGATATTGAATTACTCTTTAAAGTCAAACGGAGTTAGCATATCTACAAGCATTGATTAACAAATATTTTTTAATCAATGCTACAAAGTATTTAACACCAACCATTCTGGTTTGCAATTGGAAGAGATAACTTATAGACCGGTTTCGGCGTATTTGCGCCTCATCAGTACAAGGTATATGTTCTCCGTCAGCGAGCTCAAAGCCTAATCACGGACTGAAGAATTACCTAAAATCACAATCAATACAAGTCTTCCAGTGACGGAAGTGTAAAAGTTGTGAGAGTAGCGACATCACTTCCAGCCGCAAACCAAAATTCGAAAAATTTGACAAGACACATGGTCACGAGACAATAAAGTATTATCACAGTTTCCTATACTATTGTCAACAATATTACAGGAAATTGTAATAATACTTCATTATAAGATTATTTGGAGGTGAAAAATTGATTTTTGCTCCAATCATGGAAGTAACACTTTAACTGCCTAGACAGTAAAAAACATTTTCAGGATTCCGTACTCCAGGGGGAAAAAATGAACCCTATTACTAAGATTTCGCTGTACGTCCGTCTGTCCTCAGACTGTATCTCATGAGCCGTGATAGTAAGAAAGTTGAAATTTTAAGAATAAATACTGGAAACCGAATAAAATAAATATTCCAAAAATATTGTTCCAGTCCCTCTTTTTACTAGTTCATTTGCTAATTTATTTTCTTTTATTCCAGTGTATCCTGAAATGAACTGTATGGTATTGTTCTCGCACAAGGCTTATAGAATACTACCAGGCTAGCTCATTCCGGGGTAGAGCTGTGATTGGTCGGCAGAACTAGGCTTTCTCAATACGTCACGAAATGATATTATTTTTATTTTTAATAGTATCTAATTTATTCACAGTATAGGTACTCACTTTATGTGTAGTATGTCATGTTGATAGATATCGATCAGAAGGCAGAGTAGCCAGGTGCAGGGAAATTTTCTTCGAAGCAGGGAAATTTAATAGTAGAGGGGAAAAAAGAGAAAAGTTCTTAATCACCTTGTAGGCATTAAGATGTGATATCTGGCAACACTATCAGCAGGCTGGCTTGTCATGACGTCCAAGGCGCTTTGCCGGTTTTTTTTTCTCAGGAGCCGTCCCTTCGCCGGTACCACCTCAGCCTCCTGGGCTTATTGTGGATACTCCTAGTGTTCTGACTACAACCTATCCAGCCAATCCGTTCCCTGTATTAGCTCATACAGGTTCTTTGATGGTTGGTTGTAGGAAGTCTCCTGGAGTCATTTGGGGTCTGCCATACAGTTTCTGCCTTCTGTGGTCCAGCGACTCACAGTTGCATAGTATATGCAGAGCTGTTTGGGTATCCTTTTTGCATCTTCTGCATGTGAGGTCTCCGTTGTACAGCCCTATTTTGTTTAGGTGCTCCTTTGTGGGAAAGTGTCCCGTAAGTAGCCCCGTAATGGTGCGTAGTCTGTTCCTGCTCATTGAGAGCAGTTCTTTCGCTACTTTTTCTGATGGTTCTTTTATGAATTTCTTCCCATGTATTTGCCTGGTCGTATTCTTCCAGTGTTTATTGTGTTGTTCGTTCAACCACTCTTTTAACCATGACCTCGTTAAGCATCTGGGGATGCCCACAGCAGGTTCGGGTCCGTTCATCAGAGTTGACGATCCTACTCTTGCGATTGCCTGCGATTCCTTTATGACCTAGGACCCACTCCAGTGTTACACTGTTCTGAGTCGCCAGTCTTCTAAGTTCTTCGCCGCATTCCCATACTAGCCGAGATGTCACCCTATAGCTCTGAAGTGCTTTAAGGGCGGCTTGACTGTCACTGTAGATCCTGATCTGCCTGTTGTTGTAGGCTCTCATATTATTAGCACTTGCACATGCAAGTATTGTATAGACCTCTGCTTGAAATACAGAAGCGTATTTGCCAAGCGAGACGATCCCTCCATATTTGCTCGTCCTGCTGTATATGCCCGCTCCGGTGCCGAGTTCATTTTTTGATCCGTCTGTATACCAGATCAGTTCATTCGCTCTACTAAGTGGTGGTGCGTTCTCTTCCTCAAGCTCCTTTCGATCTTTGATGACAATCTCGAAGTTCTTGCGAAAGATATATTTAGTGGTCATGTGGTCTGTTGGCATTTTGAAAATGTCATCATCCACATGCCTTATCTCTGTGTGTCCTCTCCCATGTGTCACGTCATGGTCTGATGCTTTTTCCAGTCGGGTTAGTGCTGCCATTGCTTCGCACATTATGACACAATGTAGCGGAGGAAAATCTAGCATTGTCTCCAGCGCCGCTGTAGGAGTATTCCTCATTGCCCCTATAATGCCAATGCATGCAAGTCTTTGGACCTTGCTTAGTTTTAGCATAGCAGAGGATTGTCTGATCTTTGGCCACCATACCAGAGATGCATATGTGACTCTTAGCCAGTTAGTTCCACATGTGCTAACCTATAAACCTTGGCTGCCGCCTATTTCATTGAGTTTTCCTAGGCATTTCCACACCATTTTGGAACTGATTACACAAGAGCTCAGTGCTTCAATGGCTGCTTGTCTATCCTATATTATTCCATTCACATCAAACGTAAGGTTTTCAAATCATAGAGATATTAAAGATAGAGGCAACAAGCCATAGGGCGCTGTGAAAGTGGGAATGTCCGTCTGAACTCGAGTGTGTGAGAAAGAGGTAGACGAACGGATGTATCTCTGTCTTTGTCCGTATTCATATATCGTATACACGATGTTAGAAAAAGACAGTCTAAGCCTCCTACTTCCTATCTCTCTCTTACTGCTGACGGGTTTCGAGTTGGCTTGTTGCTCCCTCTGTAATATCTCAATTTCAAATACTCGTTGTAGATTGAATTTGAAAATTAACAAGTAGTAAACATTTTTAAACATTTGAAGGTCTTATTTAAGATAAAAATTTCGAATCTATGCGGCTGTAGGTAGTCGTTAATTGTTTAATTTGCATACAAACGATGTTGGTTAGAAAATTGTTAAGGGCATCTATTCAAATAATTTTTGCGTGTATGCCAATACAATACGTTATGCAACACACATAAAGAGATTGTGAGAGTTATGCAATAAACGACCTTTTATTATTATCTATATTATTCGATCTTATACATAACATATGTAAAATTTTCATACAGAGTGGTTTTTTTGTCGATAATTACATTGTATAATTTTGTAATTTTATCACAATAGGGTGCCATTATACCATCAAAGTCTTCCCACTTACCGGTTATTGGAAATCTACGATTTCTTAAATGCTGGGTAGTAAAAATCTTACTTTTTTTTTTAATTGGATAGTAAAAAGTTTGACAGTTGAATATTTTTTAATGTGATATATTTTTTCAAAGCTTTATTCACAAAATAATTAAGTACTTTTGATCAGGCAATATTTAAATTTTATAACTTATATTTGATTAACAGTTATCGCCTACTATATACAGGGTGTCTAAAGGCAAACCACAGATATACTAGATGGGATTTTTCATCTATGATGATGAGATTCTATGTAACCAAATTTCGGAGATGACTCTTAGTGATGAGCAAAATTGGTCTTGGTCTTATAGTCTGGTCCTTAGACTAGCAAAATCAAGCCCAAGACTAAATGAACAAGAGCGAGACCAATACCAAGACGGAATAGGCAAGACTAATACCAAATACGCAAGACTAAACGTACAAAAAAATAATTATATGCTGAAGTATTTTTGATATTATTTGAATGGAACGAAAATAAAGAGTTTTGCTAGTTGATAATTGATTGTAAATTAT
This sequence comes from Galerucella pusilla, assembly GCA_910591695.1. Taxonomy (NCBI): domain Eukaryota; kingdom Metazoa; phylum Arthropoda; class Insecta; order Coleoptera; family Chrysomelidae; genus Galerucella; species Galerucella pusilla. Next base: position 102,285 of record CAJUYI010000043.1, read on the forward strand.
CAATATTCTATTCCTATGATGATTTCTTAAGATAGAAAAAATAAGTAACAGGTAAAATGAAGCGGTTGGTATTTATACTGAAGCGGTTGGTATTTATGAATCATTAAAATTTTTCTTCCTCTGGAAATAGTTCGGCGGTTATTTTGTGTGATTCACTGTCGGTGCTAACAGCCATACAAAATCCTAGGATTCCTGCTCTATCAGACAATCTCTATATATTTTACATTATAAGGATGTTATTTCAATTAAAAAAAACAATACATTTGTTCAGCAGTTCAGACCGAATAAGGAAGACCAAGACCACGTCCGTAAGTTATAGAAGTACCAATAGGAAAATTATATTTTGGACGAAATCTCACCGGCACGAGAAACGGAGCAGTTGAATTTTTTTAAACAAACTTCAAATTTTAATGCTTTGTGATGTTTTATTATTATAATATCTAATACACAAATAAAATAACATGTTCAAAATATTTTTTTACAACAATTGAACCTTTATTTGAAGAAAAAAAAGTGTTCCGAACAATTTAAAAAACAAGAACAAAAAACTTTTTGTAACAATTTAAAAAACCAGAACGAAAATAAATTTCTGATCTGTCATAACGACTTTAAATTATTCAAAACTGAAACGACTTGCTATCCCAAACTTTGGAGCCGCACGAGGGTGTTGCCCCCTCGTGCTCGAATTAATGCCTGTATCCTTCTTGGCATGCCTAGAATCAAGTGCCGAATGTCCGCTTGTGGAATAAGTTCCCATTCCTCTAAAAGAGCTTGTCGCAGCTGATTTAAAATTAAATGAGCAGGAACACGACTTCGCATTCTTCGCCCAAGCATGTCCCAAACATGTTCTATGGGATTGGTATCTGAGCTTAACGCTGACCAGTTCATAACAGGAATGTTTACCTCGTTTAAATATTGTTGAGTGATACTCGCAGTATGAGGTCTTGCGTTATCATGCATAAGAAGAAAGTCATTTCCAATAAAATCAACATAAGGGACAACAAAATCTTGGAGAACGTCCTCAATGTACCTGGCAGCAGTTAAGGAGCCTCTCGGAAGGATATACAATTCTATGTGTGCCTTCAGAGAAATTCCGGCCCACACCATAACGGATCCCCCTTGATATCCTACCCTAGGTCTGAAGGTACATTCAGCAAAACGCTCGTGTGGCCTTCGCCATACTCTCTCACGGCCATCTGGAGACCGTAAGCTATATCTGGACTCGTCAGTAAATAAAACGTGCCCCCATTCATTTTCACCCCAGTGCTCATGAATTCTGGCGAACTGAAGTCGTGCAATACGATGATGCCTGAGACTTTCTGGGCCTCTCGCAGGTCTACGACTGGTTAGGTTGGCTTCACCGAGTCTTCGCCTAACTGTCCGCTTGCTTACATTAGTTTGCTGGACGTTCTGAAGTTGATTTCTGATTTCAACAGCTGTAGCATGACGATTTCGTAGACTTTGTAAGGTGATAAAACGATCATCACGAGCGCTATCTCTGCGTTGAGGACCAGTTCCAGGTCGTCTATTGTAAGCTCCAGTTTCCAAAAAACGTGTAAAAATACGGTGCACCGTGCTATTGGATACTTGGATACATATTGGAGACATATTTTTTAGATTAAATAAATGTGTCACTGTAGATAAAATAAACGCAGCACAAATTTAACACGTATCTGTCACGTTGGATCTGTCACACTTCTCAAAATTCATGGCCAACTATGCACATGCACTTTACGGCCAAGTAATTAGATTTATGGGGTTTATTATTTTAACTCAAATAAACTTTTTTACTTCAAATAAAGGTTCAATTGTTGTTAAAAAATATTTTAAACATGTTATTTTATTTGTGTGTAATATATTATGATAATAATACATCACAAAGCAATAAAATTTGAAGTTTGTTCAAGAAAATTCAACTGCTCCGTTTTTCGTGCCGGTGAGTGTAAATCAGAATCCAAAGTTTAGTTTAGAAGACTTGTGGATGTATATCCGAATATTTCTAAATTCTTCATATAAAAGATTATTCATAAAGAAAACCTGTATCCGTTTCACTGTAGGAAATATCAAGTGAAGATCCAAAGTTTAGTTTAGAAGACTTGTGGATGTATATCCGGATATTTCTAAATTCTCCATATAGAAGATTATTCATAAAGAAAACCTGTATCCGTTTTACTGTAGGAAATATCAAGCAAAAATGATTTTCTAGGTGTAGTAATTTTTCCGAACTGGTTACTGGACAAAAAAAGTCAAAGTACAAATTTTTTTCATAAACATTGAAGTTACGTTTACTGGAAACTGAGTTTTTAGCTTACATAATATACATTAATATGCCCACATGGGTGAAAATCCGCATATCATAAATAAGAAGCTCCAGCAAAGATTTAGCATAAATGTCTGGATAGGTGTAATGGGCAATCAACTACTGGGATCAGTAGGGTTCTCTTCCCTGTGCCCCTGTGCAGTTTTGGAGAATATGGTGTGTATTCAATATGCACCAAAAATGTCGAGTTTATTCATGGATAATCTGGTGAGTTTTCATCATAACTTTCCACAATCTTACACTGATCACTTCTGTTGTCGGAGCTGCAGTACTGGATTTTTCTTTCTCTAGAAGTCCTTGTGGTTTCTTATTTTGGCCGTACGTGTGTTTGAGGCATCCTTGAGAACAACTTCAAATGAGTCTATTTCCCGATTAAAATCTTGTAAATAATTTTCCTGCAGAAGCTTCGCGAAAATTCTCATATTTCTATTTTGAATGAAATGATAATCATTTCGATATGTAAAATATCATTGTAACGATGAATACGACAAGAGAAAAATTTTACCTTACAATATTTTTAATTGAGTGGTATTAGACATGACTATGTCACGAGAGAAAAATTATATGTTTAAACGTTGTATTTATTGCAAACTTCAATTATACAAAGCCAAAAAAATAATAAAATTATGAAAAATTACTTATTTATGTAAAAAGTACAATTATTATAATTGTACGTTGTAGCATTATTTTGTGGATTGGTTTGCATCATAACCTGTGATGAATTTAAGTTAGAAACTGAGGATTACTTTTCTTTATTTTTATTTTCTCGAAGGTTCTCTATAAATTGGAAATGGTGTTCTTCATTTAATTGTAAATATGGTTTCAAAGAATGGGCAGAAGAATGTCCTGTAAGCTTAATTACTTCTTGTTCACCAACTCCTTCTTTTGCTAATGCAGATATTGCAGAAGCTCTATGTGAATGATTGGTACACAAATTGGGACAAAAATTGTTGTTAGCATTATTTCTCACCATCCACTAACTGCCAGATAAAGCTTTTGATCCTCTTTGTGTCGTTTTGGAGAAGATTGGATTATCTTCTACCCTGCCAGTAAAATTACCTTCATTATCATATTCTTTTTTAAAGTAATTAATATCACAATTAGCAGCTTCATTTCTACGCCATGCTAATACGAACGAACATAAATGAAAAAACTTTTTTTGTAACCCATCAGGATTATCTTCAGAATAGCTTTCTGTCATTTCCATTAATTCTTCTGTGGTAAACGCGTTTGAACTTCTTTATCTGGTTTCTAGTTCAGCCTAAAGCTTTTTTCGTTTTGTATCCCTGGCCAATCTAGCAAATTTATAGGTAATATCTTTAAATGGATCAATTTTGATGTTAAATTCTAGAAAATATTTTTCCTGAACCATTTGAGCAGTCGTATTCCAAAGTGTAATCACACTAGCTTCAGTATAATCAGTTCCATCTCTTCTTTTCATGTTAAAACCATATTCTTCAAGAATTTTTGTTATAACTTGTTCAGAAGTATCCTTTTCTTATAATTACGTGCGTCCAGAAACATTCTAAACTGTTCCCACGCAGACTTTTTTGTCTTCATTGTATTTCACGGTATATTTTGCTTAATTGTACTCTCTATTTCATTTATTGAATTATTTCCAAATCTTGTATTATTCTTGTTAATAATACCTACTTAATTAAATATTTGAAACAGTTTTAATAATTTTTATCTACAACTGTCATGTAACGGGTACGATTTGACACTATTGTCAGTGTCATAATGACGTATATTACCGCACTAGTGCGTTTTTCATTACA